>OY741997.1:65928-130608 GCA_963555575.2 Hygrocybe coccinea
ATCCAGTAAAATGGCAGAAATTCTGAAAATATTTGAGCATGTGTACCAATGTGATTTACAATTTATTTGTGATTTTATCAATTTTACTGGATCTTTAATTCACAACAGCTAAAAAATGGCTAGCCGGTTTTAGCTGAGCCATGGCAACACTAACTGCAGACCATGATACAACCACAACCGAGATGACAGTGAGCACTCAGCACAGTGAGCAAGGCCAGAGGTGTGGGACTGGCACACCCACACTCTGGCCCAGGTGTGTTGTTTTTTTGTTTCATTCATCTTCCATTCACTCACCCTCGAGGTAGAGAGTGGGTGAGGACAACGACCACAACGGGGTGAAGTTCGGGAACCGACAACACCCCGGAGCAACCTTGCATGCCATAGCCAGGTGTTACCAAGTACCCCGGGACTCCGGGAGCAAGGTAAGGCCCACCGGGTACTTCGCGAGGGCCACCGGACGTCAGTTGCCGTGGAGGCCTCGCGAGGGTCCTGGCGACGTCAATTCGGGTACATCATGGGTCAGGCAACGGAGTGGCCACTACCTTACCCGTGGAAACCGTATCCGGAACGGTCCTTGACCGTTTCGGGCACAGCTTCATCATCCTTCATGCCCAAACCGCGGGTGGGCCCCGCGGTTTCGCCACCGATTTCTGCTACCTCGCAAGGGTGGCTGGCTACGTCAATTGACGTGGGCCTGGCCCTCGCGAGGTAATTTTTGACTTCCTAACCTCATGAGGGTGACCGGCTACGTCGATTGACCGTTGACGTGGGCCTGGCCCCTCGCGAGGTATTTTGACTTCTTCACCTCGCGAGGGTGGCCGTCCACGTCAATTGACGTGGGCCTGGCCCTCGCGAGGTGCTCAATGGAAGTCTTGCTTTCTCGCGAGGCCATCCACATCAATTGATGTGCCTCGCGAGGTACTTAATGGCGCTGGTGCCGGTGCCGGTGCCGGTGCTGGTGCTGGTTCTGGTGCCGATGCTGGTGCTGGTGCTGGCGCATGCTGGTGCCGGTGCTGGGCCACTGGTGCTGGTTCCGGTGCCGACGCTGGTGCTGGTGCTGGCGCATGCTGGTGCCGGTGCTGGCACCACTTTGTACCCTCATCGCCGTCACCTCGAAAGCACCAGATGCACGTCATTCGACGTGCACCTGTGCTCGCGAGGTAATAGAAGAGGGGTGAGGGTGGGGTTCAGTGGGGTGAGTGAAAATAAGGAAAAGAAAACATACCTGGGTCGGAGTGTGGGCGCACCACACCTCCGACCTTGTTCGCCGTCCCCCCGGCGCCTCGTCGGTGTGGTCACCGTTGTAGTGACCATCGTTGTCGTTGTCATGGCCGTGGTCGTGGTCGTGGTAGTCGTCGCGGTCGCGGTCACAGTCGTTGCACTAGTTTAATTTGTCAGTGTGGCCCGCGATGTAAGGAATGTAAAGCTCGTGCTCACCTCCTGTTCACCTCGCGTAGACCATCCCGACGTCAATTGACGTTGCGACGTTCATATGCGAGGTGTTTGGTACCCCATTGCCGCCCCGGTGCGTCATTGCAGCTGTAGCGCTGGCGTTGCAGTAACTACCTTTTTAGGACGTAAGGTGCGGCTTGAGCTGGAGCTGAGCCGAAGCTGAGCCGAAGCCGTTCCCGAGCAATGGCTCAGCTTGGCTCGGCTAGCCAAAAAAGGACAAGCCAGTGATAGCCGAGCCAAGCTGAGCTGAGCCGAGCCGTGGCAACACTACTCTTGATGCCATCATTTATCTCCATCCAGTATGTGACAATCCACAGTGGGAAAATCTTGATTTCAGCAGATTTCATGTCTCTCCAGGCCAAGGATCTGGCTGTCCATGGCGTAAAGGACATAATACAGTCCATGAGGCCCTGGACAAAGTCAGGAGTGGGTGCTGGCAAGGATAGGATGGTGTGGATAGGGTTGGTTGGGGTGTTCTGAAATAAATACATCTTGATCTTGTTTACCTGACCCCTGTAAATTGGGAAAGAAATGAATTCAGTTATTGAGGGTTTGGCTGGGTAATATATGCTGAAGCATAGTGGGGGGAATCTTCAATGCCTCAAGCATAGTGGTGGGTTTCATGGTGTGTCATGCATCACTGCCAATTATGGTCTGAATTCACCAGTGGTGTCACACATCACATAGGGTGGTGAATTGATCCAAATTGAGAAAGCAAACACAGGCAAACCCAGGTTACCCACATGACAATAGAGTGAAATTTTGATTTGGTGGCTCAGGTCGTATAAGACCGAGCCTAAATAAATTTAGGACTCGGAATTGACAGTAATTTACATGTCCAAATAGTACTCTGCTTTCCTTCCAAAGCCTACGCCTCACGTGGGACGGCTAGTACCCGACCATAATCACGCCCTCTGGGGCCTGCAGCACCTTACCCCCATCTCCTTCTATCGAGTCTCCATCATCAACTGGATACTCGTTACGGATGATCTCGGTGGTGTCCCCGAAGAGGAGTAGATTCGGACGCGTCAACAGAAAGAGAAGCACATTAGCTATCCCGCTTAAGCAGAATATTATTTGAACAGCGATAGTTGCTAAGGGCGGGACGTGGTTTATTCTGCTGCCTTGGTTTTCCTGTACGAAGCCAAGCCAGCGAACGGCGCTGAGAGGGAGGGTGAGGAGTGCATAAACAACAGGATAGCTAGCCACGAAAAAAGAATTCGCATTAATGTCACTCCATAACCAAGGTGGATAACGTACGCAATCATGGTCAGAGAGTAGCGCCTCGAGCCTCCCGGGTCCTCGATATTTTCTCGTTTATGAATTTTGAAGTTCCAAAGTTGGCCGCCAACAGTGATGTTTCCTCGGCCCCAGAAGAATAAGGGGACATATAAGATCAGGGAAGAGAGGAGTGATATCCACATCCAGATGTATGCTGAGAAAAGTCGGTGCGTCAGGTAATTTTTCCCAATCCAGCACCAGGACTAGTCGGGACGGTGTTATATTGGTAGTAAGTGAGGGTGTAATACGTACTGGGGTAGGACGGAAGATCAAGTCGGGTTCGCGATGATGAAGTGAGCCCACAATCGCGGTATACAGGATGCTGTATAACCAAGAGGCAGCGACAACAATGTAAGCCACGGAGTTGGCACGGAAGCCTTTATTACACCAGACCATCACAAATGTGTGGACCGCGATTGCCTATAGCAGAGTACCGGTTCGCGTTGAGACTCGCATGAACAACAGAAAGTTAAGACACTTACGAGAGCATTGGTGGCCACATTCATCGCACCTACTGTCTGGGCAACACCTACATAGTTGTCAATTCCAATCTGACCCACGATTTCAAGCTGTTGCTCCACCTTGTGCTGAACACCAAGTTCCTATCTGAGTCTTTCCGTCCTGCACCCATTTTGCGTTGATGACAACTCCGATGGATTGAACAACATCTGCGGTGAATAATGACAACTGTGGAAAGGATGATTAATGATCCCTCGGTTGAGACAACCAAGGTAATCGGAAACATACCAGGTAAATATCCATGGGCACCTTTAACAAGCGCCATTTCCCTGGTGTACGCCGAGCGTGATAATAGATATTTCTCTGTCTAAGGTTAGATTTATGGTTTAGTATTATCAAATAATATACTCACTAAAATCAAAGCAAAAGTCACCAGGCATGCCAGCAACGATAGAACCCCTGCTTCCGCCACGAACTATTCTAGATGGTTAAACAGGATTTGTATTGAGAAGTGGAGTACACACGGCAAGTGCAATGCTTTCATTACGAGTGAGACAGTGTAAAGGAGGATTGTTCTGTGCAGATAATTTCTGCTCTGCAGGGGTACAAAGCTGTGCGGAGAGCGTGGCCATATTTCGAAAGGAGTCCGGGGAAGAGAGTGGGAGCTCGAGAGTTTAAGAATATTAGACCATGTGAACTACGAGTTGATACAGATCCGGATAGAAGTTTTGTGTGGCATTGACTGATTGATTGATTTCACAGTGCACATACCCGAATTCAGCGTATCTTGTAAGTCGTCTGACTCGTCTCTCACACGCCTGTGAGCGAATTAGTTTTGTGAAGAGACCTGAGGATATTTAACTCGCAATGGTCCACCCCCCTTCGGTCACTAGTTCAAGGCAGTGTGTGTACAACAAGGAATCGCGAGAAACTATCATGTGTGTGCCAAGAAAGCAACGATCCGCAGTACGTCGTTTGCCTGGCATATATGTCCACGTGTCGAGTTTCCTTTTGATCAGCTGCACAAGGAAGGGTAGTCACGGTTACACGAGACTACATGACTACAGTTAAACGACTAGTACTACTATTACAGTAAGTACCGTGATGATTGCCGCCCGGCAAGATTCAATTCCCATTCGATCTGGACAGCCTGAGAACACGGGGTACGCCGATCCCTGAGTTCTTCTCGGAATGCTTTGACACGGGAACCGACCATTTACGGATTTTCAGGGACTCGATTTTTGACGTCTGCGTGTGGGTACCTCGGAAAGGGTAGGGACGTCGGTATCTGGTTTCTCGCCTCCGCTCAAGCCGTGAAGGCAGGACTTGAACGGCTTTCTCATTCATGGATGTCGTCGGTGCATCCGTATCTCTGTCCACTCCTTGTCTGGGTCTTGCATTCGCAACTTTCCGGTCACTCTGCAGTTCTATCCAATATGTTCGATGGAATAAACTACAATTGCGAGCCATCACAACTTCGGTTGCGCAGCTCCTGGAAACTCTAGATGGCAAGATTCAAACTGGTGGTCTTGTGGAATCTCAAATTTCACCAGAGGTAGATGATCTTCAAACGTACTTCAACGGCTCGGGCGCTCCTGTACAGGTCTTGAGACGATATTTCTTTTAGGCTCATCCAGGAGATTGATTCCTTTGTTCAATATGAGGAAGGCCGTGGTTTTGTCAAGCTTCTCTTTAATAAAGATGACAGAATTGCTACTATCGAGATTTACTACCGCCGACTCTGCTCGTGCGTCAAGACTTTTCAAGTGAGTCCAGGAAATCAATCCTTATATCAACCTTATGTTTCAAAAGATCTCTGCCTTGATCGACACTCAAGATTGGCAGAAGAGGAACGACAATGGCCGGGACGCAGATGAGCAACTTCTCAACGATCGGCTGACCGTTCTTGAAGCAAACCAGGTCAAACTTAGAGAGGCATTAGGTACCCCTGGTTGCTTACCGCCTTTTGAGATGTTCTCAATCCAGTATATCGCAGGGGTCAACCACTATAACGTGGTCGCTCTGATAATTTCTTTACAGAAATTCTTGATGAAGCGGCTTTGTAGCGAGCGGGAGCATCGTTTCTTTGTATCTACTCTCAACCACTTAACAGAGTTCAGCGGTAAACGCGTGGATATTGAACATTGGATGATCACTTCGTTTGACGTTGAGTATGGGCCCGAGATTGGACCAAGGGGATTGTAAGTAACATCTTTACAAGTAATGAAGACGACGTTCTCACGTTAGCGGTCACAGTGGGCAAGTGTTCAAGGGAGTTTGGAACGGCAAACAAGTCGCGCTTAAAGTTCTGGAGACAGCTTCTTGTGTGACACCGAGCTTGGGGGTAGGTTTACAATCCTACCAAAATAAATTCTATTCTCTGATTCACTAGTCAGTTAATTCGTCGAGAAATTGGGGTAAGTCAGTCTTGCATTTTTGGTTTTCTCGACTGAGACGCTTCTTTAGGCATGGTCAGCTCTTCGACATCCCCACATTCTCCGTGAGATTGTATAAATCTCCGCCTTTGGATTCGCAGTCACGGGGGGTTGTATACCTGTTTTGCCAACAGAGTTCATCGGTGCCAATGTTTTCGATGACCGGCCGTTCATTGTCATGCCATTCCTCAAGAATGGAAACGCGCAAGACTACGTTTACGACCATCCAGAGTGTAATCGAACCACCATTGTATGTCATTTCTACTCCCAACGCAAGTGCGTTGAATGGCTTAGTCTGCCAGCTCCATCACATAAGTCTTGGGCTTCTCCACTTACATGACAATAACGTCATGCATGGTAATCTCAAAGCGGTATTGCTATCACATTTCCACCAGACTACAGCTGACTGGAAGTGATCTAGTTTAACGTGCTGGTTGATGACGCCGGACACGCTGTGCTCTGTGATTTTGGGCTTTCTCACATCAAATCTGATATTGCCACTCGCTCCATGAAGCAAGGTAATACCTCAGTTCTTGAGAGTCGGAACTGGATGTCACCAGAAAGGATTATGGGAGGTACATCGATTACTTGTCATGACATATCAACAAAGTAACTCCTGTTTCCGTAGGAGCCTTGCGAAAGCCTGTTGATATATACGCGTTCGGGATGACGATGTTTGAGGTAGACCCTTTTCCTCTTCGTGTTCAATTTTACGCATCCTTCCCTTCAGATTTTAACCGGCGATGTCCCTCTTGGCCATATTGCATACATGGATTTCATCCCTCTAGTTGTCAACCTGAATGTTCGTCCGGAACGTCCTGAAGACGACAAGCCTTTTAAAATCTCTGGTAGGCTCTGGTCTCTAGCCGAATCATGCTGGGCAAAGACACCACAAGATCGGCCTACTGCATTGGCAGTTTCCGAAACAATTTCCAACATCCTCACTCTTTTCGTCCCTCAAGTTGACTTATCTCCTTCTCCATTAAGTTTCGCCACCACACCAGTCTACCGGGAGACTCCAGCCCCTTCCATAATCTCCAAGGACGTACCGACCAATGTTTCCAGTGTTACTTCAAGCAACAGCCCTACCATGGGTTCTTTTTATACTCATCTATCCACAAGCGATATATCTTCCCATTCTGAACTTCCGAAATATGATGACATCGGTGGTGATAGACGACCAAGGGGGATCGAGAGCCTACGTATTTCTAGCGCATCTTCTAGTGGGAGCATTCTTTCTCCGCTCGAAACGATCCTAAGCAATACTAGCCCCGTGACGACCAAGAATTACTCCCTTGCCACAAAACCTCGAAAACTTCGTCCCACAACAACCGAGAGCATCACTCGATCCAGGGTGCTTTCTTTGCCCCCACGGTATAGCACCGAGTTCGGCCCCATCTTGGCAAATAGGACGCCAGGCACTATACGGAACCAAGTTTCTCTGCCAACTTGGCCGCACGCTGTAGTCCGCCAAGAACCATCAGAAAGCGGTAACCAGAATGCTGGCCTAGCACCGAGCGATGCCACCCGATCTTCAGAAGGAACCAACGCTTTGCCTGCTCAACCACAAACAGGCGATGCATATCCCTTGGTTAACTCTGGAATGGATGAAGACTTGGACACTGCAACTAACAATGCTCTTGGCCCCTCTAAACCACCACCTCGCAAGGGTAGGCCTGCAACACCCCGTCTCAAGATACCAAATCTTTGGCCTCGTCGTACCGAACCAACGACCGGAAACACCTCCGCAGACGGGGAGAGTGTCACTGGGAAGCAAAACCGCCTCGGCCACATGGCCAGTTGGTTCGGAAGGCCATCGTTGACTGCACAAACCCGGTCGCCCGAGGTCTCTGCATTCAGACTTCCCTCAGAAGAGCTGTGGTCCCTGGATGATCTTCTAGAACGCTGGATCAGCCGCTCTTCCAGTGAGTCGAATTCGGACAGCGGCTTGACTACGGTTAATGTCTCTTCCCCAGATGTCACCGAGGATGAAGAATTCCAGGATATATTCCTGGCGACGTATACAGCCTTTACAAACTGTCTGGAAGTCTTTAAAGGCCTCCGTCTTCGTTTTTCAGCCGCAGAAACGGCCGATGCATCCGCCCAGGTTCGTGCTGCCAGACGCCATAAGTATGTATTCACGAGATGCTATCGGGATACGGCGACTAATATTTATGTAGTATTATTTCCGCTATGAAATATTGGGTTTCAAGTCCTTATATGCCTGTCGACGGCCATGTTCTGGCACGAATGAAGGAGTTTGCGAATTCAGTAACCAGCTCTTCGTTCATGGGCCAAAAGGCAAAGGAAATAACCAACCTCCTTGACGCGCAGGTTAGGTTGCTTGCTCACCCTTGCTATAAGTATTAATGATCATGCAGGCAGAAGATTACCCTCTACCGTCTTTCTCGGAGCCAGTCATGGGCGTCAGTGCGCTGCTGGACAACTCATCCGAGCAGATTGCTGCCGCCCTCACTACTCTAGAAGGAGTCTTGTACAGTCGTATTCGCCCAGTGGATTACATCAACCACCTCCGGGAATCTCAATGTCCTAACCGTGTTGCAGATGCTTGTATTAACACGCGCAAGATCACATTCTGGGTGAAGCAGAAAGTGCTTCGTTCTGATGTGATAAAACGGAGAGGCAAAGCCTTCAGGTTCTTTCTCAATACGGCGGAGGTGGGTCCTTGTTGCTTCCGAAAATATAACAGCTTATCAGACGTTGCCCGACTAAGAATTGCTATCAAATGCGTAATTTCTCATCTACAGCCGCCATCATCATAGCCCTGAAATCAGAGCTCATCCAAGGCCTTCTTGAGACGCTTGAAGAGCTTGACAACGATGACCAGATGTTGTTGGCGAAGTTAAGCAGCTTTGTCAAGTCAGAAGAAGCGTATCGCACCGCCCTCAACTCGTCTGGAGACCCCTGCGTGCCACGCCTTGGTAAGTAATCATGCTTTGCACCGGACTGAACTATTTACAAGATCAAATATTTAGAATTCCATCTTCGTGATATAAGCCCTGTTCTCCGTAGCTGCGTTAGGATCCGGAAAGGGTCCCCAGTGGCAATCAATATCACGGGATGTATTACACTGGCAGCCCGAATCCGAGACGTCACTAAATTCAGGATCCCCGCTGGGAGGGCCGACCCTGAGAAGTTGCCTTATCTACTAAAACAACTGGCATCCATCGACATTAGCACTACAGCTAACGATCAGCTTCGCCAGCGTAGTCGACGTTTGCGAGCCGAAGAAGGAAAGCTTTACCAGTCGCGAACAAGAGCACTTGGGATTAGCGGCTTTGCTACGTAAGAGTAGAACAGATCTAGATATGTTTATGTGGACAGTCGTTCTTCCTCTCTGGGATGGCATTGACATTGCTATGCTGCATATATTTGTCCCTTTGAGGCATAATAATCATCCTTGCATAGTCACGAAAACATTTGAACTGCGTTGTCGACGCCTGAGACCCAGTGAAAATCCCATATGATGCAACTGCGGATAAGTCCCGAACGGTATACCGTAGTAACTGACTGCGTACTAAGGTTTGCACGCACGTGCAGCTAGCTGCTACGCGAACTACAGCCCCTCGATAGCTCAGTTATAGACGACAATATATAAAAACCATCTCAGTTAATTTGATGGTTGGTATAAACCATTTCAGCTAAAGATGGTATTGGTGAACCATCTCATTACAATTTTCATACTTTTAGCGTTGATAATAAAATTTAAAAACCACTCTACGGGGCGGTATGAATTGGTATCTACTCTTCAATTCCAAGCCTTAATCTATATTGAGCGAGTAATGCATCTTTTTCTGCCATTTCCCTTTGCTGTACCGTTGCTCGGTTCACAACTTGCTCCCTATCAGCCCTCTCCTGTAGTAAAGCTTGGCGTGCAGCAAAGGCATCGGCTTTGGCGGCTTCAGCGGTCTCGTTAGCCTGTGCTAAGGCCTTGGCTAACTCGAGCGCCTCCTTGCGCCTTGCACTGACAAGTCCGTTTATTAAGGTATTGAATTGGTTCACCAGCTTTTGCATGTCGGATTTGGCTTCTCGTCGAAGACGGGGAGATGTATAATGAATGAACTGGGCAGTAGAGTTGGGCTGCTGCGCAGCAATAAATAACCAGCAATTTGTTTCGAGACCAACACGTTCAGCCTGATGTAAGAATATAAATAATTGGAAGTAGAGAATGTGAAAAAATATATACGCACATGAACCACTATATCTTCCATGCAGTGAACAAAACGATTTGCCGCTTTACCTGAATCTGTCTCGGGCTGGCGTAAAGGCTTGGTTCTATTGATGGCTGAAGGCCAATAAATGTCGGGCAGGAGGAACTTTGCTCTGTGACTCACGCCAATGGGCATTTCCACGCATAGCGCCTTCAACGACACTGTACATTTGATTCGCATTCGTCACTCGGACACGCGATTTTTTGTCGGTTGATGGGCCCAGGGACGAGGTTCTAGATGCCAATAGCGGGTCGATTTTGGGAACCTTGGCGATTTTTTACCACTGAGGTTTCTTTCGGTAAAAAGATGAGACTCATGTTTGGTGAAAACTCAGTCTGCCCATCTGTTATTCCAGGTGAAGCTTCGTTTGATGCAGTCTGCCCAACTGGTACACCAAATGAAATCTCGCCCAACGCAGTCTGCCCACTGGTTGCTCCAGGTGCAAATTCTTCGTCCAATGCAGTTTGTCCACCTGGTAGGCCAGGTGAAAATGCATCAAACGCGATCTGCACACCAGGTGGTGCATGTGAAAATTCACCCGGCGTGGTCTGCCCATCAGGTACTCCAGAGAATTCTTCGCCCAATGCGGTTTGCTCACTTGGTAGGCCCAGGCCAGATGACGACGCGCCAAATGCAGCCTGCCCACTTGATGGACTGGGTGGAGGTTCATTTAAGGCAGTCTGGCTGTTTGATGGGCTTGGTCTGTTGCTTGTAGCGTGTGTCTGTAGGGGTCTCAATAGCAGTTTCATGTGAGATAATGTAATGCGTACCAACAAGTACTTTCTCCCTGCTTGAGTGTGCTCACATTGTGCTCGAAGAGGGTAACCAGGGCATTTTTTTGCAATGTCGAGCACCCCGAGAACGCACAGGCACCATTGAATTGAGGTTGGGAAGTCGAAGAGTTGAGGAGAAAAAAGGTATAAAAACGTAAATTCGTTTGAGCCCAACATGGTTATGTTTTGATATCGAATGGTGAGGATATACCATCTGTAAGCCTGAGGGTACACCGAGACGAGGTGATAAGATAACCGTCACGTACACCCAATATGGAAGTGCCAGTGACAGACAGTCTATCCACATCCTCGATGTTGTGCGATCCTGGATCCCCCCTTCAGCTGATCTTGCTAGATTCTCCACCTCCTTCTCTGGTTCTCCCTGCCACTACCGCTGTTGACTGTTCTCCTCTTCGTCACCGCTAGATCCATTTCATTTCAACTTCAACTGCTCTGACTCCAGCAAAATGCCAAAGAAGAAAATGTACCCAAAATCATGCTTGTCGAAAAGCATTTCATACGAGGACGGATGAAGATGAAGAATCCCAGTTTGAGACATTGGAATGGGGATCAGACACCAGCTTCGACATATCAGGACGAAATCAAATTTCCTCGAGATCTCCTTCACCTTCAACGCAAACAACTATGCCGATAGATGATGAATATGAGTGATATGTCAATTTAGTTCTGGCCGATTGCCTTCCATTTTATCAGATCTCCCCAACTGTGTATGTTGTGCAAGGTTGGAACCAGAAGAACAAACCAACTGTACGTATGTTCTTTCCATTTGACTTGGAATACTTATCTGAGTATGCTATAGTCACATTGGTTCCACCTACAACGAAAACGAATCGGCGAAGAATGGGTAGTTGCCTGTTTTTGTCCCTCTAGCGTAGCTGGCCCTTGTGTCCACCACCGTTTTGCCCAAGATCATGGAGAGGAACGTTTCCCTGATGATGGTCTTCAACTTAACAGTAACTACTTTTTTTCTAATAGCATGCATTGACTAATCTAACTCCTGCAGGTGATACGGATGAAGTTATTCTTTTCTCGCGCCAAGCCGCACACGACAACATCTATTTCAATCACTTTTCCGTTGTTTTCGCAGGTCAAACATCAGTGAAGAATCGTGTAGTTGTTTCATTTAGTGGAGATGATACAGGCTTAGGGAAATGGGTTTGCCAGAAGGACCGGGGCAATATCTGTGGTCATATTCAGAACGCACGTCACGGGCTGCAAAAGCTGATCCAAGTTGATCCTACAGCGAGGGATGAGATGGTTCGTGACGAACCTACAGTTGTCAGTGAGTTAGTTGTCTATTGATGTCGTTGTTGTGCTCATATGACTTGCAAGTTCCCCTCGTTCGTGGGGCCACAGCGCATAGCGAAAAGGCAATATCTCATTTGCCTATACATGCACCCGTCTGGGCATCACTTCCAGATGACTGCCCACTCTATCCACAGCCACTTCCCCTGCAGAGCCCCCCACCCATACTCAACTTGGACGAGAGGTCATCCTGCATGTGCTCCATGTTGTACAACCCTTTTATGGCTTCAGAAGAACACGCATGTACTATTTATACGACCACACAGGGCTATTCGGTAAAGATTCAACTCCAATGCTGTCCAACTTGTCCCCACAAATACCACTGATTCATTGGCCCAGAACCATGGAACTTAGGTCTCTTCAACTTCAACAATCAACTTATTTTCACGCATGCCCTTCTCGATGAATATACCAGTGCATTTACATCATCGGAAATGCCATTTGCAGCCTGGGTGGTTACTGTGTCCCGTCAATATTGAGCCTTTGAATCTAGTGTTGTGTTTGTCAGCAAGAAAATATTTCGAAGCATGTGGTTCTCTTACAGTCAGCTGCAATGCCTGGACACGGACAGGCACTGCCCAATGTGTGGCCCAGATCCCGAAGACACTATCTGGGATGGTGTCACCCTTGCATTCAGCCAGAAATACCAACTTCCATCCCTATGCCCACCAACGGTGCCACATGAGAGGTCCTTACAAAGACAAGAAGTCCGTTACTGAATTCGAAAGGACATTCGTTTCATTCTCCAAGGCCATTCTCTTGTAGTAAACTCGGGTGATGATTGGTCAGAAGATAGCATGGACGATCAAATTCAAAAGGTAAACAGGTCAGCAAAGGTAAAACAAGAGTTATGGAAGCGTGTTGAAGCAATTCTGGATATCAGTGCGAAGTTAGAAGCAGTCAACAGATCCTTGAGTGCGCTGTTCACAGAGCATTATGGTGTAACGGCACTGCTTGCAGGGAAAGAACCTCCTGGGGTGTATAAACGATTATTTGTCCAGGTGAGCAAATGAGGTCACAGTCATGAAAAGCTTTGCACGATCTGAGCACCAGATCATTTTTAGCTCGCTGCTGAAGAATCTGTGCTGCAGATGGCCAATTGACCCTCATTGCAGACGCTCTCCCTCTTCATATCTCATCTAACAAGTCTCAATTTTTCCCGCCTTGTCAACATTCCATGCATTTATGAGGTGCTCCAATATCACGAATCTCAAAATCAGATGTACCCCGATCATCTGCTTGTAGTGAACGTCACGGGTATGGGTAACTCCGGGTCTGGGTACGGGTACCAATTTCTCAACCCATGCATGACCCATTACCCATGGCATGGGTCAGCGGGTTTTGACGGGTATAAGCTACACTATACATGCAGTCCCCACATGTTTTGATACTACAAGTTGCGACTCAAATCAGAGACCAAAAATTCTCCCATGGCTCCCACTAAGAAAAAAACTGCAACGAAGAAAGCCCCAAAGGGAAATACTACCCAGAAGTCCACTGTTGCTAAGTCTGCACTGCTTGCACTGAGGTCGAAATCGCAAGTGTCTTCCCAAGCATCACTTTCAATGCCTGCATTGTCAAGGGTAACTTCCCTAAAAGCTACCTCTGCGGCTGCTTCCCTGGCCTCGACTCCAAGTTCCTCAAGGCGAGCATTTGTTACCGACGAAGAAGATGATACTCCGTCCAATATTGGAGGAGTTCTTGATCCCTCGAGTGACGCAATCATGTCTGAAGCTTCCGAAGAGGACAATCCAGTACTTGAGCCAATTGAGGTTGAGAGCGATGTAAAGGTGTGTTCGGGGTGGCTTCGGAATGAATGATCCTAACCAAAGGGGGTGTCAGCATAAAAGTGACAAGGTAATTAGTGTCGTGAGTCGTAGTAAAATGGTAGTAAGAGAATATAAATGAAGCCGCCGTCTAATACAACGATAACGGGTGAGAAATAGGGAAGCCGACGATACCAACGACGTCAGGTACGGCGGGTTGGGTCGGGTACGGCGAGCGGGTAACGATAAAACAATATAAAATATTAAGTATAAAGGCGGGAAGTCTACGGCCTACAACGACAAGAGGGTCTAAGAGGCTCTGAAGGATTCTGAGTGAGAGAAAGAGGGGGGAACTGGATTGTTATTGTTATACAGTTGTCGGTCACCGTTTTATAGAAGTCTGTCTAGAGTGCTACTTCGGTATAAGTTACTTCGGCCGATAGTAACTACAAAGGAGGTATGAAATAGGAAGAAGAAGATGGGAGTTGCGAGGCAACGAAGGAACGGGAATGGAGAGGAAAAGATATAACGAAAAAGATGAAAATAAAGAACCTATGTCCAAAGAGGACAGGGGGTATAAGTCCGATGTCGGTATGGGAGTCCAAGGTGTCACATGTGATCGTTTTGGGCAATATGAATCATCGGTGTTGGTATAAGGTCGGCCGTCGGTAGACGGTATACGTCGGGTACAGCGGGTGATGTCGGGTTACGTCGGTTTCAAGGATGAGGAAGTGGGGCGTGTCGGGTTCGTGAGTATCTGTGATATATTGATGATACATACTCAGAGTGTCGTCAGACCTCTACATCTCCAGGGAACTTTTAATAGAGACCATCCGTGGTCGACACTAGGGGGGACTTGGGACTCTAGACGCGAGAGTGGCTAATCACGTGAGCCACCAAACAACAACATTGTGGGAACTTCTCATAAAAACGCGCCACAGTTTTTCACAGGTCTTTCTTCATCGGTACCACCACTACCAACCTCTAACCACATAACTTCTATCCACAAACACCTACTCCATTCATCCACCACTATGAGCTATGCCGCCTACGATGCTTTCATTGCCGCACTCGACGCGGATCAACGCCAAGATCACGAAGAGGCCGTCGAGGCAGTGGCCAAGTTCCACAGGGACGGGATGGTGACGATGAGCGAGGGGAATGAGGCCGCAGTGAAGAAATGGATCAGTGGCCGCAAGAAGGCGCTAGTAAGTTCTTTCGTCGCGTATCCTCAGCGTGTCTTGGCTAAAAACTTGTCCTTCCCAGCGTGTGTACAACAGGCTCATCGTGGAGCTCCAAATGTCGGGGATCGAGACCGTGGGGCCGCCACTCTGGGACAGCCGACAGCGATATGCGGAGGAGATGGAGGATTGGTTGTGCAGCATGGCAGAGTTGGCGTGAGTGGAGGAGGAGGAGGCTAAATGGGCGGAGGCGGAGAAGAAACAGCGGGAGGAGGAGGAAAGACAACGACGAGAGGAGGCGGCGAGGCGACGACGAGAGGAAGAGGAAAAGCAACGGGAGGAGGAGGTGGAAAGACGACGGCTGGAGGAGCTGAGCAGGAGGGAAGCCGTGGCGGTGCAGGAGCGGGATGAGATAGCGGCTGAACTCGAGAGGGCCCTGGTGCAGAAGTGACGGGATGAGGAGGAGGCGAGGCGAGAGCAGGCAGCAGAGGCAGCATGAAAGGCGTTGGAGGACAGGCTGTGGGATGAGGAGAGCCGAAGGACGGATGGCGCGGCAGCCGAATACCGGCGTAAGGCCCATGATCGACAGAGGCGGCTAGAGGAGGCCGACATGGCAGCCGTGGCGGGTGGACTCAGAGGGTCGAGTGCGGGGACGGCGCGTGGCGGGGGCAGAGATCAACGCGAAGTTGATAGAGTTCGGGCAGCAGTCCCAGCGGGTCCGGCTCGAGCAAGAGCGGATTATGGGCTTGCTGGAGTCGCTGAAGCGGGAGTACGAGGGGGAGCGGTAAAATAGAGTTTCTTTTTCTTCTTTTCTTTATCTTTTATCTTTATCTATGTATAATAACTGGACTCTTGTAAATAAAATCAATATAATGCACATAATTCACGAAATGTATGAGAAAATCAAAGAAATACCGTGGCAGTGTATCAGCGGTATCCACCCAGCCAGGGAAAGCCGATTGGCTCCCTTAAGCATGGGACTTGTTGGCATCATATGACTGCGTCGGCAAAGAAACTAAAGAAAAGAGAAAAGTCTATATATAGAGAGGTAAATATAAAATTCGAGACTAGGGGATACTCAATCATGGTTGGGTTCGATATCGGATAATGGCGGGTATGTCGGGTTCAGTATATGGGCGGGTTGGCAAGTACGTCGGTGTTGGGTGCGTCAGGTTCAATATTCGTTGGTGGAAGATGTGAAAGACCTACAATGAGACAAGATGAAGAAATCTAGATGAATATCTCATAGACGAGGTGGAGGTTCTGGCAGTGGACGCAAACGTGGGCGTCTGTCGTCAGACTTTGCGTGAGCGGGTGTCAAGAGCGGGTGGCCAAATGCAGGTGCGGGTGAGACCGATTTCGAGGTTTGATCAAGGGCGGAAAACGCGAAAATCGCGAAAATCGGTGACGAGGACGATGAGGAGGTATACTCTTCCCTATAAGGATATTTGAATGAAGCGTGGAGGTATTGAAGCGCTTCATTTACGAGGACAAGGATGATCATGAGGGCGGTGTCGAGAATACGGTTGCAAGACGGTGTTAGGGCAGCCGTGGATTGTAAAATGATGACTGTGATCTCGTGGGTACCAATACCGACACGATCCTGAGGAGACGGTAGGGGTTGAGTCGGGAGCGGTAAGTCGAGTGTGCCGTTATAGGCAGCCGATGAAGCGGTGAGAGCGGGTACGTGGGCGGCCGTGAGCAGTGGGGGCACGTGGACAAAGGCAGGTTCGGATGGCGGCGGCTGGACGGTGTGAAGAGTGGGTGTGGGAGACTCGATCAAGGGGGGCATCGCTATACGTGGGGACGGCAAACAGACAGTTAACAATAACGTGGGCGGGTTGGCTGTAGGGGGGTATGGGATGATCGGCAGTGGTTCGAGTTTGTGGACGATGAGCGGTGGGGGCGAAATGGGTAATAACACGGTTGGGACTGGAGACGACGGGGGCGGTATCGATAGATCGAGGGTTGACGAAAGTGCGGGTACTGATGAGGTGTCGATAAGGGGATCGGGTGGAGTTTCTAAGTTGCTGGACGGTACCAGGTGTAGACAAGCTGGGGGTTCAATAGGCGGAGAAGGTGGGGGCTCGATGTCGACGGGGGAGACATCATCGCGTACAACACTCTGACGTAAAACTAGTACTGGGGCCGGGGACGATTTGCGGTTTCGAATTTGTGCTCTAAGTGGGTCTATCGACTCTGTTAAGCCAAGGATTTCGGCATTGGTTTCGTGGTTGTTGGTCTCAATTTGTGGCGGGGGTGATGGATGAGTGACGAAGTGTTCTACTGGTGTCCGGATAGTGGGTGTGCGGTTGCCTGGGTTTTGCATATGCCAAGAGTCGACGCGGTCTTTCATAGTTTTACCAACGACGTTGCGAGGGAGGTACATACCGTTGGGCAAGACGATGTGGCTGTAGTCGTTTTTGCGGCACATACTGTCGACGATGTACTGTTCGGTGACGAAACAATCGCGGATGTGATGGTGAGAACTTTCACAAAAGAGACAGACAAGGTTGGTGTGGGGATATAGGGACGGGGTCGTTTCATGCCGTTGTGTTTGATGTTTCGAATGGCCGTTGGTGTCTGTGATGGCTTGTGTTAAAGCCGTCAACTGTTGGGAAATGAGGTGAAATAAATCAGAGACGTTATGATTGACAGGTTCGGGTTTGGGGATGGCGGGTTCATAGCGGGTTACGATGGGGTACGGGTACCTGGTGGCAGCAGCGGGTGTCGGATATCGGGTAGCGGCCGGTGGAGTTGAAGACAGGTGGGTAACTCTGGATGAATCTGAGGCGGTCCCGGCTAAGAGGAAGTTCGCGCAGTCGTGGAAATCCTGGAAGTCGTAAGGGTCACTGTGGAAATGGTCGGGCTGCTGATATTGGAGGCGGGTTTTAATGTTTCTTTTGAGGTCGGTATGGAAGCCGTTCTCATACGCGATGTTGCATTCGCGGGTAGAGATTCTTCCTTTGTCGAGTAGGAAACCAGCGATTCGGATGTATTTGTGATAATATTCGCCAAGGTCAGCGTGGGTGTGAATACCGTGGAGGGCGTGGGTTTGTGTGAGTCTGTCGAGGTCGGCTGGTGAGTAGCGGTGATCGTCTTCAGTGCCGGGATACAACACGAGGACTGCGTTTTTGAAGGCGGTATAATCGGTGGCGGATGCAGAGGGTAAACGGGCCCAAAGTTCATAGTCACTAAGGGATGCGTATCGAAGACTGTGTTTGATGTGTCCTGTGTCGTTAAGACCAGCATCAGCGGCAAGGATTTCTATTTCCTCGAAATAGCGGTTTAAGGTGAGCGGGTTTCCGTCGAATGTGGGAGCGGTTGAGTGTCCACGAGCAGGCATTGGACGGGTGACGGCATGACGAGTGGTGATAGTAGACATAGTGTGGGATGAGAGTGGGTGGGGTTATATGTATGTGTGTTGGTCGGGTGTGTGGATGACGATGGTTCATAGGACGATAGTTCAATAATTCGTAGGTCGGGTGTTTTCGATATATGCGGATGACGATAATTCGGATGACGATATGACGACGATATTGTTTGACAATAATTTGGATGATGGAAGACGATAATATGTAGGTCGATATTCGATGGTGGAGGTTGGTAGGTCGATGTTTGAGGGCAGGGACGAAGAAACTAGATTCGAGAGAATTCTTGGAGAGTGGTCTCGAAGATGTCAGCCATAACAGAAACCAAAGATAAAATGAATTTAACACTTGATTACCCCTCGCGGTGGGCTCCAGATGTAAAGGCGTGTTCGGGGTGGCTTCGGAATGAATGATCCTAACCAAAGGGGGTGTCAGCGTAAAAGTGACAAGGTAATTAGTGTTGTGAGTCATAGTAAAATGGTAGCAAGAGAATATAAATGAAGCCGCCGTCTAATACGATGATAATGGGTGAGAAATAGGGAAGCCGACGATACCGACGACATCGGGTACGGCGGGTTGGGTTGGGTACGGCGAGCGGGTAACGATAAAACAATATAAAATATTAAGTATAAAGGCGGGAAGTCTACGGCCTACAACGACAAGAGGGTCTAAGAGGCTCTGAAGGATTCTGAGTGAGAGAAAGAGGGGGGAACTGGATTGTTATTGTTATACGGTTGTTGGTCACCGTTTTATAGAAGTCTGTCTAGAGTGCTACTTCGGTATAAGTTACTTCGGCTGATAGTAACTACAAAGGAGGTATGAAATAGGAAGGAGAAGATGGGAGTTGCGAGGCAACGAAGGAACAGGAATGGAGAGGAAAAGATATAACGAAAAAGATGAAAATAAAGAACCTATGTCCAAAGAGGACAGGGGGTATAAGTCCGATGTCGGTATGGGAGTCCGAGGTGTCACGTGTGATCGTTTTGGGCAATATGAATCATCAGTGTCGGTATAAGGTCGGCCGTCGGTAGACGGTATACGTCGGGTACAGCGGGTGATGTCGGGTTACGTCGGTTTCGAGGATGAGGAAGTGGGGCGTGTCGGGTTCGTGAGTATCTGTGATATATCAATGATACATACTCAGAGTGTCGTCAGACCTCTACAGCGAAGACGAGGGAGAGCAGCTCAGTGAGTTTTGGACTCTATTTTTCGAGATCAAGCTGAACAACATAATATAATTATCAGAACGACTTGCTCAAGACTGGCAAGCACCTATCTATGCCTTCTTCAAACCCATACCCCATATTGAGTATGTTGACGGCCATCGTTGCCATGTGTTTGAGTGTGCAGCAAAGGCTTGTTTGCATTGGACAAGATCCGTTCGAAGGTTTCTTGATAAAAAGGATTCAAATTCTACCGGTAATATGTGTAAACATGCACGGAAGTGCTGGGGCCCTGATGTCGTGAAAGCTGCCGATGGAGCGAAATGTGCTAATGATGTCCGTGAAATGGTTGTGAATGGTGCCCTGAATCCATTGTCAATAACAACTGCCTTTGAGAGGAAGGGGAAGGGGAAGGTCACTTACTCTCACCGTCAACATACAACGACTGAATCACAGTGAGTTTTGCAAGCTTGTTTATTGTGTATCTGACAGGGATCTGCAGAGCGGAGATCGTTTGTTGGGTTGCTGAGAGTACCCGACCCTTCAACATTGTCAACGATCGCGGTTTTCACTCATTGATGAAGAAGGGACGGCCGAACTATTGCATACCGTCGCCATCCACGGTATCCCACGATGTCAAGCAGGTGTTTGTGAGGGCCCGTCGACGCATCGCCAAGATGTTACAGGAGCATGAAGGCGCACTGAGTTTTGCTACTGACGCATGGACTTCACCTAACCATCGTGCATTTATTGCAATCACTGTACATCTGGAAATCAAAGGCAAACCTTTATGTTTACTTCTCGACCTTGTTGAAGTGGCAGTGTCCCATTCCAGCATCAATCTTGCAATGGCTTTTGCAAAGGTGCTTGACGAATTTGGTTTGTGTGATAAGGTGGATCATCAATGCACTTATATAAAAACACTATCACTTACCAATGTGGTGTAGATACTCAGTATCACTTGTGACAATGCCTCGCCCAATGATGTGATGATCGTCGAGCTGTCGAAAATCCTGACAAAATTCCCTGGCGCCACCAACCAAACACAGTGCTTTAATCACATCCTTAGTTTAGTTGCAAAAACCATCATTAAGCAATTCGACATACCAAAAAAGCAAGCCAGCGAAGCTTTAGATGCTGCAGAGCAGGAACTCGCGGCATTGTCAGAGGATTTGGACCTTGAAGACGTGCTGATGGCTGAGGAGGAAACTGAAGACGATGATAGTGATGAAGAAGTTGATAATGTTGAGGGGTGGGTGGATGACCGTGCTGAGATGTCCGAGGCAGACCGCGATGCGCTTGATGCAAGTCTGCTCCCAGTACGATTGGTGCTTGTCAAGGCAAGTGGATCTGTTGGATTGTTGTGTAGACAGCTTACCTCTTCAAAGCTTCGAAAGCTTTCATATGCTATCAAAAACTCAACCACAATCATTCTTCTGGAGTGGTTCAAGACACTTGAGAACCTGGAGTTGGCGAGTCGAATGATGCCAAGAGATGTTACAACACGGTGGAACTCCACCTTCGACTTGATACGTTTTGCGGTGGACTATCGCCAGGCCATCGGCGAGATCAGTGCGGATCGAGTCCTGAACTTATGCCAGTATGAATTGAGTGAAGCAGAATGGGAGATAGCAAGTCAGCTGTGCGATGTACTCAAGGTCAATGTTTGTGACTTTGCTGTCTGAGACCTTTTGACCCAATGCAGTCGCAGATCTTTAAAGATGCTACACTATATTTCTCTCGTGCTACGCCAAATCTTGCAACTGTCATTCCGGCTATGGACCACATTGATCAGATACTGACGACCGATGCACTGAATCCATGGTTCAAGCCCTCAATTCAAGCCGCGCTTGTGATGGGAAAGCAGACACTTAATCGTTACTATGTGAAGACAGATGACTCCGAAGTTTTTAGGATTGCAATGGGTGATTACAATACTGTTGCACTCTCTTTTACTCGACCAACTTGCGACTGACTCTTTCCCAGTGCTACATCCTCAACATAAACTGCAATACTTCAAGAATGCTGGCTGGGAAGATGGATGGATTGCGGCAGCTAAAGAAATCGTCAAGGCCGAGTATCAACGATCCTATTCGCAGGCAGTAGCCATTGAGCTGCCACCTGATACTAGTACAAAGCCCACGGTATGTGTAGCCATCTTGCTATCACCACTGAGCTTTGAACACGAGGATAATGCAAACATCTTCGACCACCTGCCTAGCCTCTCTGCTCCAAGAGGTGCAGAACTTCACGACGAACTCGAGAGGTACCTAAGCACAGACCCAGAACATGTCACCGATGTTCTCATATGGTGGACAGAGTGAAAAAGTATGTTTCCTCACCTTTCCCGAATGGCTCTTGACTACCTTTCCATCCCCGGTATGTCTCCCATTATTTTATTTATTCATCCATGCTAATTTAGCTTTGTTGTAGTGACATCAACAGATGTTGAGCGTGTCTTCAGCAAAGGTCGGATATTACTTTCTCACATTCGCAATCGCTTGTCCGCACAGTCAACTCGCGCCCTCATGTGCCTCGGCGAGTGGAGCCGTCTCGGATTTGTCAAGGATAACGATATTAAGGCGGTCACTGCGCAGCCGGAGATAGACATTGAGGAAGATCTTGATTGTGATTGGGACAAAATCTAGTCTACCATTGTACATTAGCTATTATATCGTTGACCCACTGTTGAACCCGCAACCCAGGTGAGACCCGTGAGACCTGTTAGATACCCGCTGAAAACCCATGTGCTACCCGGACCCGTGTTTGCGGGTTTTGCCGGGTCTGGGTACGGGTAGTGTGGGAAAACCCGTGGGTAACCTGTGCCATTCACTATCTGCTTGGAGTGTGCAAATGGGTTCACGACAGAGGTACTGGTGCATTGGTTGGGCTAATCACCTATCCAGCTCCAGCGATAGATGTCAGTGCTGATCAAGCTGGTCCTGGATGGCAAGCGGTGAGTATGGCTATTCAACAACTGTTGGAATATCTAATATTATTTCTAAATTGTAGACCGGGTGTTTCTATTCAAAACAGCAAATTCGACATTGCCCTCAATATCCATATCTAGGGAATGATTCACGCAATGAGCCTGGGGGTCGATGAGGAGCAAAATGTGCAAAATACTACTCGAAATATGGCGAGCAGAGGCTCACTGGTGGTATCATGTGCGTATGGTGCACGCATTCTATCTGTTATGGCTTTCATTGCATTCCTAAGTCGGAGGGCCAGAACGACATCTTCTCAGCAATTATCACTTGGTGGGCCAAGGCTCCATGCACTATTGTCTATGACTTTGCATGTGCGTTAGGGCCATATTGCATGACTCGGGAGGCAGATTTTTTTGCCGACACTTCATTTGTTGTTGATGCATTCCATTCAAAAGGCCATACTCGTTGCTCACCCACAGCATTTCTTTCCGCATACGCTAATACTGATCCTCAACTTGCACAAATCAACTCCGGTGCAGCAGAATGTGGTAATGGGGGACTGAATTGGATCCGAAAATCTGTCAGCTACATGTCACAGGATTGTGCGATCAAGTTCACAAAAGTTTTTCTTGCTATCTGGAATAGATCTCGTAGACACAAGTTGCTACATCTGGATACATGAAAGGGGGAAGGGTTTTGGTAGTGGTTAATAAATAAAAACTGTCCTTTGTTCCTAACTCGACGTTCCATTATCAAAGCTCTATAAAGTCATTCCTTTCAATTGAAAATGGAAGTTGTATAGCCTCCAGGGACCTTGACGTGTTTGCTTGTGGACGATGGTTGAAGACCTTTGATGTGTTCACTCCAAGATGGCTGAAGACGAAGACACTCGGAGTGAGAAGTTAAACTCTCTCGCAGGAATGTAGAACTCACTTTTATCTCAGATATGGGAGAAAGTGAATTTCAAGCAGCACGGATAGTGGCAGATGCTGCAAGGGAAAAATTCAACATTGTGTCTTCTAAATCTGCTGTGAAGGCAAAAGGTGGGGGGAAATGTGAGTTATCAACTCAATTGGATGCCAAAAAACTGATCTTGGTTGCAGCTGCATTACAAGCAGCGAAATTGTGACTTGAAGAGGCAGAGGCACATTTGCATGAACTTGAAAATGCCACGACAGCTACCGATAGTCACATGGGTATGGGAGAGGAATCTGTGGGCACACCAGATGTCCCAGGTTCTGCAACAGCAGGAGATGAGTCAAGTTTGACTGACTTTTCAACTGCATCTGGCGATGTCGGCTTGAACAAGACTAACACGGCACAAGGTTCTTCAACTGCAGTGAAACCTGCAAGCCACACGGCTGGAACTGGTTCAAAGGGAAAGGAGAAGTCACATAAGTGGAAGCGAGGAAAGTATCGTACTGCTGACAAAAGTGAATTCCAACTTGAGGACAACAAGCCAGATGAAGACAATGAGACTGATTCAGATGCAGCCGATTGTTACAATTTTTACCTCTTTGCCCCTGTCTTTTGCTTTGACAGCACGTGATACCCATTGACCTCTACATTCCCATGAAGATGTGCCAAGTCCCACACTCTGATTGGACAATACCTCGTTACTGATGACTTGAAGATGCATAACCATTCATACACAACCAGGAGCTGAAGGAACCTAAAGACGATACAATCTGAACCTGACCATTCCGTTCTTGTCGCAACCCATGACCAGTGCACATACCTGGAGACAAGAATACTCCATGACCCAACCACTGATCATACCCAGCAATCGGAATACTCTGGTTCTCCGCCGACTGATCGTATGTCCACACCCATATGCTTATGACATTGTTATTGTTCTTTCACAATTCACCTACACGGCTCCTTGTGCCTGTCACAGATGAATGAATAGCCTGGTGCCTGATGATCGATCAACTTTCCTATTTCAAAGAAGACTGACATGTCATCCCGATCCTCATGGTTACCTTTGACGCCCAGCTCATCGCCACAATTGTCATATGTTCTATTGGCATCTCCACCCTTGTGGGCATCTATGTCTATGCAACCTATATTCGGATAACACAACCTCCTCACAATGACTCAGATATTGGATCTGTCATAGTTGCTGACAACTGATGACTCCTTTGACCTATCTTGGCCAACCATCTTGTTCTTCTTCACATGTCACCTCCACATTCATTCGCTTTCTTCTCATCAGCTGACCGCCGGTGCTCAGCTAACAACCCGAACTCGCATATACGACAAGTCCCCTTGATGCTCCACAAAGACTTGCATTCCGACATGTTTCATTACCTTTGTGTACCAGTCCACTGGTTGAGGATATCCACACCTAGTCGACATCCCAGTCATCCAGTACCCTGCAGCCAAGAAGGGTTATATGAAGCACCCTTGCTTATCGTACTGCAGGAACCACAGTTGCTGGTGTATGATTACCAGTGTTCATTGCATTGACTCCATCATGGTTCTTCCCCATTCAGTGATTGGCCTTCTCTCCTGCCTCCAATGATGAAGCATCATGTTCACCTTTCCATCCCGATCCCGCATACACATACTCATAGTTGTATGCTGCTATTGGCCAGGCATCCACTGCCAATGCAAACCATTAGGAAGACGAACCAATCTCATCATTCCCAAACTAGGAACTCAGCCACATGACATCCACATGGCCGCCTCATGTTCACCATGATTGTTTCACCTCCTTACCATGAGGCAACCATGAGGCGCAGGGTCTGGACCCTTGATTGCTGTGAACCATTTCCTTGCAATCACTACTTGAAACACTGATGGACATGCTGTATCTGCAGGACAGCCTTATTGTTCTTACATTTCTCTCGGTTTGTACATACAGACCCAGTAGTCTGTCTTTCATGGTAATTCCCTAACTCTTTTGTATTTAAACCTTCATCTTCGAACTGTTCCTCTTTTTCCCTTCCCTTTCCTCACGTTTAGTCTGGTTTCCTCCCCCTGGTTCGCTTACCTAGCCTTCCTCCCTCCCCTGGACTGCATCTTGTTGTATAGTAGTGGTTGACTATGAATACACCTTATTCCTTGTGTTTCCTCTGGTCTGATCTCAACTTAGTTTAGTTGGTTGTTGCTGGAGCCACTGATCTAGCGATCCATAACACCGATGATCAGTCACAGTTTGAGGAACTTAAGAAATTGGCTGGTTCATTTTATTTTCATTTCTGGGATTGCTCGATGTTGACGATGTGCATGCTGTAGTAACGGGACAGCAGGAGATTCGAGAATTTCTTCAAAGCCCTCTCAATACTAGTATCAGCGATCAAGTTTGCCATGCTATTCACCAACACCAAGAATTCTTACCTGAAGCTGCAACAACAACTCATCAACTTGCACTTGAATGTTTGACAACTAATCGTGGCAACCACATATACATATACCACCATAACAACAAGTCAGGAAAAGTTTATGATGGTTCCGGGGCTTCCAAATTCAAGGTCACAGGTGTACCTCTCTCCCATACTGTCAGGGTCAAAGGGAAAAAAGGAGTTGTACGTGAAGCTGGCTACCTCAATTGTGGATGCCATGAGGAGGTAGCACTACTCAATTTCTATTTCTGGAAGACGTGGCAGGTTGAGAATGAGAAGGGGAATGTTGAAGGTCTTGGCACTCAACAAGTGGATCCTCGTCTTCGACTTTTCTTTGCAGAGTGTTACATGAAAGATACCACACTCACAGTTGATGATCTTTACAGCAATGGAAAATCCCCTGCTGTGATCGAGAGGAAAATTGTCAGGAGGCAGATGCAGAGATTGAAAGAAAGGCTGGAACAGCTGGTGGATTGTATGTGCATTGTTCGTTTAAATTCCCTGAACTCACTGGCATGCCTAAGCCGCTCGCATAAATCGTGGTGTCGATGTGAATAACAACACATCTTGAATATGAAACATTATGCCAACTTGACTTGAAATTTCGTGTACATAGTTTTAATTTGAATGTATTTGATTGTCGTGCTAGTATCTTTACCTACAATGTTCTGACTAGTTTGGTAGCCACTTGTATGTACTTGAAATGTACTTCAGGATCTTTGCATACAGTTGAAAGAATCCCTGGGCAGTGGTAAGGCAATGACGGAGAAAATTGGTAAATGGGTGAGGTACATACATCACATAGTCTTATATAAATATGAACAATAAAACAGACCTAATCTACCTACAAGCATCTGGAATTCACACTGGATCTCATATTCCAACAATAGTATAATACCATATGGGAAGGTAGGCATATGGTACCAGAATACCATTTGCATTAGGTATGGCATTTAAATACCATACAGGAAGGTTGGCATATGGTATCAGAATACCATATGTATGACGTACGGTATTTAAATACCATACAGGAAGGTAGGCATATGGTATTCTGATACCATATGTATGAGGTATGGTATTTAAATACCATTCAGGAAAGTAGGCATATGGTATTTCAATACCATTCAGGAAGATAGGCAAATGGTATCAGAATACCATATGTATGAGGTATGGTATTTAAATACCATACTGGAAGGTAGGCATATGGTATTCTGGTACCATTTGTATAAGGTATGGTATTTAAATACCATTCAGGAAGATAGGTATATGGTACCAGAATACCATTTGTATGAGGTACGGTATTTAAATACCATACTGGAAGGTAGACATATGGTACCAGAATACCATCTCATAAGGTATGGTATTTAAATACCATACTGGAAGGTAGGCATATGGTACCAGAATACCATCTCATAAGGTATGGTATTTAAATACCATTCAGGAAGTTGGGCAAATGGTATTCTGATACCATAACATATATCTAGGCAATTTTTATTCCATTAACTTATCCTGCCATATTTTGTTTATCTCCCATGTGTAGTAGCATATTGTGAGGTCTTGGTTGTTCATAGCTTAAGACTAAAGTTCCCTAACATACAGTGTCATTGCTAGCCATTAGCTGTGCTGCAAAAAGTAAGTTACATGACTAATCCAAGTGCATGTGATCAAGCTGTAAGCTACTGGCATTGAAAAACTGTAATGATTTTTAACTGAAAGCCACAGCCAGTTACAACAGCGGGGCACATGGGCCTTGCCCCTGCAACTGGATCAGATTGGCTTTCAGTGACAAATTGAGAGTCTGTCTGATCAGATCGGTCTGGAGTGACTTGAGGTATTAATATGCATCTGCATCATGCATCGTGCATCGTGTGAGAAGGACATGGTACGTACATTCTCATATATGTGCTTTTGTACTCTACAATTATTACTGTGTAAACCTATAAATACTTGGCAGTCCTTTCCGATACATGCTCCCTTCTCCCCACATTTCTATGCCCCACACAAATCGTGCACTCACCAAGAAACTTAACGTTGCCGTCATCCCACTGTCCACAGCAGTCGCTGGCAGGTATGTTTTAGGAGCCTCTATGAATGGGACTGACATTCTTTGGTTATACCACCTCCCCCAGACTACACTTCCCTCGAGGAGGAAGAACAGAGAAGGGAGATGAACCTCATTGCATCCACCCCCGCCGATAAACATTTCAAAGCCCATCCTCTTGTCCTGCCACCGCTTCTACAGCTCCAATGCCAATGCCCGCACCTATAAAGACTCCAACCATGACAGAGGATATAGCTTCATACTGTGTGTGTCTCGTTTGTGCCTCCTCCATAATTTCAACTCTATCAATTCTGCAGAACATCGCATTGATGGCTTGAGGCTTTATCGAAACAAAGGTGAGTACAGTAATTCCTACTCACCCTTACACATCAGCGCATATATCCAGGTGTTCAGCCTGTCACCCACTCGCCTATCACAGTGCTTGCATCATGCCTGCCAACTCATTGGCCACCTTGTGACTCAACTCCCCTCATGCTAGAACATCAAAATGACACCATCTGCTGGCTCACAGTCACCAACGACATGAATTGCTCAGAAATGAATGGAAATTATTGAAGGGAGGGGGGAGAGGAGAGGGGGGAGGAGGAGCGGCAGTAGAAACTGGAATGTACTAGTACTATGAAATCATACCTCATTCGATTGGTCTCTCTCTCAGGTCAGACATGAGTTGATCTCGTCATATATACAATCTGCTATAGTTCGGAAAATCGAACGGGATTGGTTCATCACACAGAATCCAATGTGAACCACTCAGGTCATATCGGATTTTCACTGGGCCTGAGAGTTGGATAGATCATCTGTGTCACACTGTGCGTGAGTGTTGTATGAGGGCCAATTACTTTCTTGGTTTTCAGCGATTGCTGTGCATTGATCCTCGCAACCATCTGACATGAATCTCAATCTATTCAGCCAACTGAATATAGTAGTGATTCTCCCTGGTTGGGCATGGTCAGGTTGACACCGCTCTTGAGATGGTTGTCCGTTTGAGTCCTCTCTCCTTGTTGCAGCTTCTGCCTTAGTAACATGATGTTTGGATACAGCTCTTTTCCATGGAAGTTCTGATGCCGACACTCCCGATTCTGTTAAGTTAGTCTTGATGTGGTAAGAAATGTGGAAGTTATCCCTGTATTCCTGGATCCTCTTCACATCTGTCAATCATGTCCGTCTGGAACTCCATTATGTTCTGAGATGTCTGTTGTTTTCTCTAAGAGTCCTGCTATTCAGGTTTGCTCAATTGCTTCCCGTTGGTGGCAGGTGCTGGGGAAGTGGTCAGAGTCGATCTGGGAATTGATGTAGGGGTTGGGGAATTGTGCTGAGGTCTTGTGGGGGAAGGAGTAGTTTTGTACGTTCCGGAAATGGCCTGGACAGCCAGGCTTTGGGATGATGCCCAATGGGGAGGATTGGAATGGGCCGATGAACGCTTCGAGGGTGGCTTGGGAGAATGGGCCGAGGTATCTGCCTTTGGAGAGTTCTTCGGCAATGATTTTGTCGAACTCGGTGCTGTGTTTGATGATGGATTCTCTGTTGGGTGGCATGGATTGGGGGGATCTCGAGATCGAAGCCGGTGTGCATGCTTTGTGGGAGGTGGCTGTAGCGGGGCCATATGTTGGAGGATTGAAGGAGGGCTTCCCAGGCATCGGGTTTATATGGCGTGAGTGCTTGCCAGCTTCTGAGCTCAAGGGCAGTTCTGTGCGCCATGAGTTGGCTCTCCGCTGATACGCACCGTATGATCCTGGCCTCTGATTCGATATATCTCACGATTCTATGCGATTCACATCAATCCGACACTCTTCAACCTTGCGATCAAGTTGCAACTATTGCGATCATCTGCGACTTCGGAGATCTTTAGTTATTGCATTTCGAAGTATTTCCTTTGTTTTCTTTGTTCTACTTTCTTATGCATTGTCCCCTATACTCTTCCTTTATGATACATATGCCCCTCTCTCTTATATCCCCATATAGTATACTCTTTCATCCCTCTTCCTTTGTCCTTACAGCTTATATACCTGCATGTATGAGCCACTAGACAGAGAACACAGAGAACCCCCAGACAATCCAGATACACTGTCCTTCCCCCTTTGTCTCAGAGCCTATCCTTAGTCCTAGACCCAGTCCCGTCACTTTATATTACCTTCTCTCACTGTCTGACCCTTCCATTTCACTGCGACTTTCTTATTTTTATCGCACCTCTTCGATTTTTATCGCAACTCTCTTATTTTTATCGCACCACTTCGACTTTTATCGCAGCATTTATATTGAGTGTCTCACACCTTTCTATTCTTTCTCTTTCCTCTTCTATCCTAGTGTAGGCTTTCTGAAACTTCCTCGCACCTTTCTTAGCAGTTCCTAGTTAGATTCCCTTCTTACTACCCCCACCTGCACATCACCGCAGCCAGTGCAGATGTGTTGGGCTGTGTGGCGGGAGCTGGCACAGCTGGAAGGGCGTTGAAAGTTGATGCAGATGTTGTGGCTGTCGCGGAGGACAAGGCGTTTGTTGACGCAGTGCACCAGTGTGGGATGTCAGTTGTCCCATGTTGTTGCGGCATCGCATTCGCTGATGCGGTGTGGGTGGTGACCGAGGCAGACAGTGCAAGCAGAGAGGCCTCGGGATGTATTTGGTTTTGTTCTTCTTCATTTCTTCTTTATGGAGGGTTTGTTGTTCTTTGGCGGCTGCGGTGGCTAGTTGATCTGCTGCAACTTGGGCTTGGGCGAGTTGTTCTTCCTGTTGGATGATTTCGTCGTGTATCTGGTCACACCATTGCTGTTTGTCAACATTGTTCCTGAGCTGCCAGATGTTTGTTAGTACCTGAATCACTTGGGCCTTGGTTGTGTGAGCGTTGACAAGGGGAGCCCGAGTAGGGGCATAGGCAGCGGGGGTGTAGTCAGAGCAGAGTGCGAGAGCGGGGTCAAAAAGAAGTGGAGGCATGATTGGATTAATAGGTAGTGAGTGCGGAGGAAAGAGAGGGGAAAGAAAATGCTCTGTTAGAGCAGAGAAGAACTTGAGCGATGCAAGTTGTTGATGGGCAGAGACAAGGATCACTGCGCCACAACTTGCTAAATTCCTACATAGACATAATTCTAATTTTACACTCATGTTTCATGTATTTTAGAAAGTCATCAAATGTATGGTGGCAACCGCACTTGCAGCATGACAGGGCCCAGTTTCCCAGGAATTTGCAACAGGCATCGTGTGATGCGTGACTGCCTGCCTTTTAAGCAACTAAAATGCCCAAAGCAGCAATGAAAAAGGGGACAGTGCTCACCTGCAGACCGTGGGCAGCAATGAGGATATCTGGGCTGACCACGAGGATGGAGTGGCCAGGGAGGATGCTACCAACTCGAATGTTGAGCAGTAGGTAGATGTGCTGTAACACCTGGAAATTAGCAACACGGTGCCCATTATGCGTTATGTCACGCCAACATACCAACCACCTGACCTTCCCACACTAAGAGCCTAACAATTAGTGGCTAAGACTCATGATCAGCCACTATTGTTAGGCTCTTAGTGTGGGAAGGTCAGGTTGCGTGATGCGTTACGTTTCCCACCATACATTTGACTACAGTAAGTGTCCCAGTAGACCTTGACAAGCAAGGTAATTTGCACACAAATTGAAATCACGATCAAGGTCAAAAACGGTTGTAACAAATTTAACGATTATAAAAACTTGAACGCCAGAAACATCAACGAGATGGGTAGAACACTGTAACACAATGTAAGACTAATCCTCATGCCCTATCTTTAATTCCTTAGCTACTTCTTTGTAATATTCACTGTCTTCAACATACTCAAACTCAGATAAGACTTTGTTCCACTCGGCTGCGGTGTATAACCTTTTGAGCTCTCTGGGCATCTTTTCGAAATTTTTGTTCATCTTTTGGATGCAAACCAGGATATCCTCCATGTCTGTGGCTCGCTTCTTGTCCATTTTCTCCCCTCGTTGGGCGAGAGCGGCGATCTTGTCCACAAGGAGGAGTGTAGGGCCTGCGCAGGTAATGCCATGCATCTTGTCCAAGATTGAATATCGCAGAAATAAGGGCATCAAGTCTGCACGTTTTGCAGCAACGTCGCATTTTACTGCCTCCTTTGCCAAGTACGTCACTTTCATCATGTCGTTCAAGTCAGGCTGCTCAACCTTCATGGTGTCACTGTTCTCCAGCTGGGGGAACGCCGTGACGTCAATGTCGACGTCCTGAATCAAGTATATTATCAACTATAAACTAGCTCAACCAGAGAATGAACCCCACCTTAGTCTGGCGTTCACTTCCATTCATCGCCGCTGCTGCACCCCCAAAAATGATGCCTTTGGAGCCATATTTGTTCAGAGCATCGAATAAAATTTTCGCAACAGGCAAAAGGTGCAAGGGGAAGGTGGGCATTTCTTCACAGGTATTCAGGGAACAATATAGCAATTGCAGATGAGTGGGCGAAAAGAAGGCTTGGTACATAAAAAATGGTGACGCACCCTAACTAGCTCGAGTCCACGTGACCGTTCAAAATCAATTAATTTACTAATTGCAACGAAACACCGCCTGTGCCTCACTCACTGCGGAAACCCCAAAATAGCTTGAGGCTCTCCGGACTCTGATGGAGGGTCTAGCTTGAGATAGTGGAGGCGAGTAGATATCTTCTGAGATACAACGTCGTGACTAGTAAAATATTCCGAAATCTTGCTTGACTCTTAAGATTTGTAAGATCCTGATGTGCGACTAGAGCTGAGAACCTATCTCCATATGCTATCCTGACCTCATAAGATCGTTCCACTCCCTGCGTCAGGTTGACCATGAGATCGTACCTCTCCCACCCATGGCTGATGAAAACGACTCTTCGCGTCACGTCGTGCTGGATACATCAGTACTTCAGCAATTTTTGCCTTGCATTCCACCTCATGGCTGTCCAAATCGTCTCCACCAAGCGCAACATTGTAACCATTCAACTTATGGAAGTCATTGACGAAGATAAGCATCTCATCATCACAGCCAATGAGGCTGGACCAATGGTAGGTTTTTACTTCGACTGCTATACAAAATCTATTGTAAACTTCATGGATTTCGAGCAGATATTAGTTATCAAGCCTCCAGCCCACTCTCGGGGTAATATTGATGGCCATAACGATGCTGAAGAACATGAATCTATAACCCATGGATTCTTCATGCCATCAGATCGTAAATTCATGGACACTTTGATGACATGTCGGTATGTGCTTCCGAGTTATATTCTTGCTCGTTAGACAGACAAACTAACCATTTTAGGGACACATACAGCAACACCAACATTGAACATTTGAACGGTGGTCCTTTGTTTGGGCACGATTCACCAAGCAAATCATCAACTACCAGTAAAATGGAGTCAGCGGACACCAAGTATCTTATGGGGATCTTTGATTCCACAACAGCATTGCCAAGAACCAAAAGAAGTGTTGCACAATACCTTGAAGAACACAAGCCCCTAAAAGATACGGTATGTCCACTACCAATAATTTGGTTGCAAACTATTGTTCACCAATATTGTAGGATCCTGATAAGAAGGAACACAATGGCCATGATGGCAGGAACGATACCTTGGGCTTGGACATCACTCCTACCACCAAAAAGCGACAACATGGGATTGAATGCGAGCTAGATGCTCATGATTTTGCTGCCAAACGTCCGAAGGTGGCTTAGTGTTCAGTTTTGTTAAACTCTCTGTCTTATTGCTTATTTATGTTGTTCAATAAAAGTACCTTTCCTGTGTTCGTGCCTTTTTATTTCACATAGTAAGGCCTTTTGAGCGAATGAGCAAAAATATTAATCCATCACATGTGACAGAACGTGTATAGTACACGCTCACCAGCATCATGCCTCCCACCGTCCCCTGTACGTGCTCGTCCTGCCAGGGCTCTCTTGTTAGTGCAGATGTCAAGCGGACACATGAATGGGCAGAAAATTGTGCAAAGTTATCGAATCAAGCTGGAGGACGACTTTGCCATGTCATACCTCATAGCCAGCTTACAAGCAGCCCGTTCCACGCAATCTCCCCACTGTGCGCCCCGAGCCAGGCCACCTACCTCTTTATCCTGATATTCAGGTACCTGCCCGAACCTCATCTGAGGCCATTGAACAAGATATGCTTGATCACGGCACAGCGACTGGTGAAGATCTTGACATTCTGACTTATGGATCTGCCCTTCCAAACCTCGGGCCAAATATACATGACCCTCGTGTACTTTTGCAACTAGTCGATCACCATGAGGCATATAATTTAGCTGTCCACAATGGTTCTCACCCACTTACCTCCCAATATGCCCACTCTCTTCCACCTCCTGATTCGATGGCTGTTGAATTTGAAAGGATATTTCATGAGCAGCTTGCAGATGGTATGGCCCAGGATAATGAAGACTTGGTGGAGGAACAGGACGAGCAACTTGATGCTGATGAGGGAGCGCCTGATGAGACAATTGACAAGGAATCCAACGAAGCAATTGATGAGCAATCTGACGATGATAGTGGCGATATAATTGTAGGCGAAACCAGCAAGGACAATCCAGATCCATTCAGGCCAGCCAACATCACCTTCGATAATCCCATTGACTTATCCTCACAACTGCCACATCTTCAGGCAATCTATGCCTTGGTAACATGGCTCCAACTGCAATTCCATCTTCCACAAGTTGCATGCCAGGCAATGCTTGCCATCCTGGCATGCATCCTTTTTTTCTTGAGCCCAACAATTGAGATACCACTGGTTACACTTGCCTCCGCCAATCGCATTTTATCTCTCGACATCCCAATACATATCCTCCCAGTTTGTCCTACTTGCAAAGAGGTGTACCCAGACTCTGCTGCAACTGAAAATGACTGCTGGGTATGTAAGTCCCCGCTATTCAAATTGGACCTTACATGGCGCAGTAAAATACGGAAGCATCAGATCCCCCTCCTTCATTATCCATATCTATCGATAAGTGAACAACTTTCTTCCATTGTTTCTGTCCCTGGTGTCGAGGATTTGCTTGATCAATGGCGCACAAAATCTCGTCAACCAGGAATATATGATGATATCTTCGATGGCCAGGTGTGTAAGCAGCTCCTAGCACACGATAACAGCCTATACTTTTCAAATGAAGCAAATGAATGGCATGGACCAAATGGCAAGCTTCGACTGGGAGTAACATTTGAAGCTGATTGGTATGTTATAGCCTTGGAACTGCCCAGATACTCTCATCATTTATCGTCTAGGTTTTCATACATACGGAGCAACATTGCACCATCCCACTCCTCAGCACCAACGTCCTTTTCAATTGCAAATTTACCTATCGAGTATAGGTACTACATACAAAATTCTTCTCTACTACAGCAACTAATATACTCACTGGATACCGGACATCGAATCTCATCAACACAAGCATTATGCCTGGCCCAAAGGAGCAAACTGCAGATGAAATTCAAAGGTATTTTCGGCCAATTATAAGTGATCTATTGCGATTGTGGAGGGAAGGTATCAGGATACCAATGCCAAGTTGTCCTAACGGTATTGTATTTCCTATCACAGCTTTTACTTTCACTAATACTACTACAGGTCGTCTGATTCGTGTCATCCTCATTGCAATTGTCTGTGATAAACCTGCTGCCCATAAAATAGCCGGATTTGCATCTCACTCGCATACGTACTTTTGTACAGATTGTTGGATTTGTATTCAGCACAAGTCAACTCAAGCGGCATTTCAATTGGGAGGTAAATGTTCCTATCATCCTCACCTCATGTACATTTGACACATTCGCCAACATTTCAGCATTCCGCCCTCGAACAAATGAAGAACAACGCAGGCTTGGTGATGAATATTTGGAATTGACTACGAAAACAGCTCGAAATAATTTTGTAAAAAAATACGCAACAAGATACAGTCAACTCTCTCGTTTACCATACTTTGACCTTGTCCAACAAGTTGTAATCGATCCCATGCATAATCTAAATCTAGGTGTGTTGTTTCTTTCTTACTTTATCACTCGTGGACACTGGCAATTATGGATCCCTTTCAGGTCTTGTTAAGACGCACTTCTATGCTATCTGGGTACAAGGTAAAATCCTTCGTGAGAACCACGAGCTCAAGGTCCTTCACAAAATGCTTCATGATGTAAGGCAAGCAATACCATTTATGTGATATTGCTAATATGCCGCAGTTCATTCTACCTGTAAATTGTGGAAAGCTCCCAAAGGATATTGGGATGCTGTCAGGAGGATCATTGGCGGCTGATCAATGGATGCTTCTTGCTACCATTCAAGGCCCCATAATTGTAAGTCTTTTCAGTGTTGATGTTGCTGTGTTGATATCCATTCCCTCAATAGATACCAGAACTTTGGAAGAGATGCCAACTGGCTGATAATGATGTACTTGTCAGTGATCATATCAAAGCAATTGAGCAGATCGAATTAGCCAAAGAAGCAAAGAAAAAAAAGGCTCAGGAGGAGTGGAGTGCAAAGAAGGCTGCCACAGCTGCAGAAAAGGCTCAACTAGCAGCAGAAAAGAAAGAGGAGAGGGAGCAGATTGCTGCAGAAAAGAAAGTGGAGAGGGAGCGGATTGCTGCAGAAAAGAAAGCAGAGAAGGAGAGGATTGCAGAAGCAAAGTGGTGACTTAAGGTATATGTTGAATTTTGCTTGGAATCTTTGTTAACGCATATGTATTGAAGGGTGGATGTAAGCCACATGATACCTCTATGACAACACTGGCACTGGCGCCAAGCACTAGCAAGATGACTCTAGCACAAGCTGTGCCCAGTGAAATAACTCCAGCACCCAGGCCAACTACGAGTGCTACAGCTGCTGAGGAGGTAGCTTTAGATCTAACTCCAGATAATTCAAATGTGCCACCTCCCGCAGCACTGAAGTTCAGCTTACATCCTGACAATCCTAAAAATTTTCTTAAACTCTTGATGGCATTGACAATTTTCAGCAAGAAAAGCATAACAACAGAAGAAATCTCATTTGCAGACTCGATACTTCGCGAATATTTGTCGGAATTGATTACAACTGAGTGATTCCTTATACTTCGCTTCTGCACTAACATTTTTTTATGGATGTAGTTGTATGGACCAGCTTCAATCAAACCGAACCACCATTATGCGATCCATACAGCACGTTGCATCCACAATTTTGGACCTTTTCAAGGATTTTGGACATTCCTCTTCGAACGTCTGAATTGTGTTCTCAAATCCTTCAAAACAAATAACCATGCCAACGGTGAACTTGAAATGACATTTTTCAGGAATTCCAGCGGACTTGTCAATGTAGCCGAGTGGTATGTTCCTCCCATACCAAGAAGTAGTGCTTGATGGTGTTTTTCAGACTTCGGAACTCGCACAGCAACCTCAGAATTCGATGCAATATGAAGTAGCCTCAATCATGCTCAAGGCTACCAACGAAGAGCGAGGGACAGTCACAGCTCTTGGTGCACTCTCAAAAGAGTTGGAGAGCATCCACGATGACAGTGTGTTCACAAATATATTTATCACACCAGATGCTCAGAAGTTGAACTAGCAAATCATATTTACGCCTTGTCCCATCGTTGTGAGGAGAGGATTATGAGCACAGAAACATACCGACTGCTAGCCCAGACACTTTCATCTCTTTTTCCAGATACACCTGTTCATTGTCAATCTCAACGGCCCATCAATGCTCGAAGCATTCCTCTTGATCAAACTGCAACTTTTTTTGATTATGCTGTTCTGAATAGATCTCACTACTATGCATCCCACGCAATTGGATCAAATCGCAGCTCATTGGTTGAAGTGGGCATTGGCCATGATATTAAGTTTGGTGAACTTCTCGAGATTTTCGAGTTTGATCAGGGTAAGACTGGCTCCCCACTGAGGTTTGGTCATATGAGGTGGTTTAAAGAATCAACAGGTCCACATGAACCTGTCTGGGATATATAGTACGCTCCATTTTTTTGCGCAAAAAGAAGTGTTCAGGCTGATTGTTGTAGTCACCAAATGAGGGTTCGCCTTTGGGAAATTGGAGAGTATGACCAAGACATACGACTGCCAGCGTTAATCAGTCTTACATGGATCAGAGGGGGTTTGGGATTGTCCATTGCCACAGCAGGGAAATCAAGAGTATGGGCAACAATTGGGTTGAATAAAGGTCAGGTCATTGGCATATACAAGCAAAATATCGCTGACTGAGTCTCTTAGATTGTTTTGCGATTTGAGCTCGAAAGCTTGTACCATTTTATTCTCGACTTATAGTGATTTTTACACGAAGTGAATTTAAGCTGTGTTTTGTAAGTCAGTCATTCCCATACCCTGCTGCATGTTGCCTTTACAAATCCTCATCAGAGTTGGAATCTTCATCGATCTCTGCCAGATATCCCACATCGTCTTCAGAGATGTCGCCATCTCTGAGTTTACCCTTGAATACTTTCCACCACCCATAGTTCTCACAGAGCTGCATGGTATCAGTCAGATCAAATTCCTTGCGCCACGACTTTCGAACCATCCCAACAAAAGGTATTGTTTTAGGTGATTTTGATGATGCCGGACGATGGGTATTCATCTTTGATGGTGCTGCATAAAATGTTCGCTTGACTGCTTTAGGTTTATTGGAGACTTGACGTCGCTTGCGAGCATGCTGAGTTGATTCAGGCACATCGTTACTTGGTTCTTTGATCGTTTGGTCTTGCATATCAATAGGTGCACCGTGGGTCTTTAGCGTGCGACTGAGGTGATCAAGGACCTTCAACAATGTAACAAACTGTGGGGAAAGGTGTGAGCAGAAGGAGCGCTCTATCATGTGAGTACTTACTTGTTTAGATCTCCAGGTCTTCCCTCGCACCATATTAGCACCTTTCCCAACTTCTGCATTTCTCCTTCTTTGCTTTGAGTTAGTGTTGGGGAAGTTTGGTTTGGTCCGGTTTGGGGCCTTTTTGCCCAAACCGGAAACCGAATGGTCCGGTTTCCACCCCAAAATCTCCAAACCGGACCAAAACCGATGCAAACCATTTGCATCAGTTTGGTTTCAGTCCAAACCCGGTCTGAACCGCAAACCACTAGTGGCCAGTCCCCCTGCACCATTCTGACCTTGCAACAGTGCTGCGCACATCAATTGACATGGCCAGCCTGCTTGCGAGGTGGGATTTGGGTGCTGGGGTGCTGGCACACCCTGCGCTGGCATTGAGCCACACGTGGGCCTCTCCATGGGTGTCCTGACGTGTCACACGCATTGTACATGCATGGCGGGTTGACCACATTGGCTGTTTTCGATGGACATGTGATGGTGGTGGTGGTGATGCATGGTGGTGGTGGTGGTGGTGCCTGACAGGTCAGATGTGTTGTGTATGCAACATTGGGTGGCTTGGACTGGTGTTGACTGTGTGGTGGTTGTGGTCATGGTCATGGTGTTGGTTGTGGGGTGTTGGTAGCGCCATGTCATGTTCAACAATAAGGAAAGAATAGTAAATGGTTTGGCACTCGATCCTTGATTGGGGGCTGTTCAAGATGTTGTGGAAGGGGGGTGAGCTTGCCAGCCGACGTTAATCGGTTTCGGTTCAAACTGAGTTTGAACCGAGTTTGAACTGCAGCCAAATCCCCAAACCAGAGACTGAATGGTTTGGTCTCCGCTGGAAATCTCCAAACCGAAACTGAGACCAGCGGTTTCGGTTCGGTCTAAACCGGGTTTGGATCGGTCTGAGACCGAACTTCCCCAACACTACTTTGAGTTATCGCTAACCTCATCCTTGTCCACCGATATTACACTCGAGGCATAATCTGTGTCGAGCATTCCCTCAGCACCTTTGTATCCCCACAGATGTTCAAATTCAGCAGCAGCTTTTCATCGATCCTGCATTACCTATATACGAGTGGTTATTTGGTTTCATTGAGATGCTTCCTTGGTACTCACAGTTGATCTCCTGTTACAACAACGGTCCGTTATTGTTTTCTTTTCTATTTTCTGTTTTCCCTCATCTGATTGTAACTTTTTCCAAGTACTCGCAACATTGCGAAAATATGTCTTGGCGCAGATCTCAATGACGTCTTTCTCAAATGATTCATCTGGAATCAGCTTCTGGGTGTTGCTTTGTCATCATTGCTTTCAAATATGATCATGAGTTATTTCTCATTTGACTCGGATATGTGTTCACAGCTTACAGTTTCATCCAAGGGGGTGTCGGAATGCGAATTTCTGATATACACTCATATTTATTTTTTACTGAGTCTGTTGACCCCCCTCCCCCCCCCCCTCCTTCTAAATAAGGCAAAATATCTGCATGTGATACCTACCACACAGCTGCCTGAACAAAACTACACATACGAAGCCACAACTAGCACGTAGCATACATCAATAGAAACTAATTTTGACGATGCTTGGTCCTGCCACATCCATGGCAACTGGGGCACGCTCAACTTTTGGACGTGGTTTGGTCCAATTCCATGCAATTTCAATGGAACTAAGTACCGTTGTCAGTTATCACAGTAGAAACAAAAAGAACAGCTCACCCAAACAATCTCACAACCATGAACCTTGCAACGCACCACTAAATCCCCCGCCTCAATTTCAGCCTGTGAAACTTCCTTTCCACATTCACACCCTTTCAGATCGATGACACGAGTCTTCCATATACGTTGTGTCCGTGTTGAAATATTCATTACTGCAAAATGAGGTTCTTCTGCATTTGCACTGACCCTGGACCCAATTCGGTCTGTGGTTGTCACAAGGTCAGCCTCAGCCGAGGAAGCCATCGGGTCCTGATACACAGCGTCCAGGCACCCATCAGGACCATGATCAGACAATGTTGCGGCTGGGACATGATCGGTGGGGGAGCAAATGCCAAAGACCTCATCTGTGACGGATTCAATGACCTTGTCATCAAAAGCATCCTCGTTGGCAGAGGAGGTTCCTTGTGAGTCATGATCTATATCATCCTCAGTTTCCTTATCTGCCCCTGGTATGAGCCCGGTGGAGCCTTGGCTTTCCGAACAGGCATTGCTGAATAAATGGCTGGCAAGATTAGCCCTAGATGCAGTTGTTGCTGTTATTTTAGTTAACTAAACCACAGCAATACTGTAAAAGCACAGTGCACTTTCACCAGCAATTGCTGGGCCTTGCAAGTGCTGTAGGTAGTTAAACCGAGCTGTGTAGTAAAAGATACTGGTTTTACTAAGCCTGGTACTGGTGTGAAGGTTAGTTTTACTATGACCAGCAATTACTGATGGGTAGTTTTACTATCCCTTGCATTTGCTGGAGGCTTAGTTTCACCATACATTGCACTTGCTGGGCAAGTGGTTTTACTGTGATCAGCACTTGCTGTGCACCGGTTTTACCATTACCATGCCCAGCACTTGCTGCAACTGCTTTTCCTAATATAATTTGAGGTGGAATTATTCGAACTGGAATTATTATATAATAATTCCATTTTATATTATATTAGGAACACTAGTGTGCTGCCAGTGTTGGGCACAGTAATGGTAAAACTAGTGCACAGCAAGTGCTGATCACAGTAAAACCACTTGCCCAGCAAGTGCAATGTATGGTGAAACAAAGCTTCCAGCAAATGCAAGGGATAGTAAAACTACCCATCAGGAATTGCTGGTCATAGTAAAACTAACCTTCACACCAGTACCAGGCTTAGTAAAACCAGTATTTTTTACTACACAGCTCAGTTTAACTACCTACAGCACTTGCAAGGCCCAGCAATTGCTGGTGAAAGTGCACTGTGCTTTTACAGTATTGCTGTTGGTTTAGTTAACTAAAATAGCTGTATGTATTGCTAGATGATGATAAGATAATATTACTTACCGCAGGGCCAAACGGGAGCTATGTGCTTCTGAGAGAACTAGCGGTAACATCTTTGGTTTAACTTTTCGTTGTTTGCGAACCTTGAACCGGCATTTCCATATACTTAAAAGGGTGCTGTTCTCAGTATCAGAGATCTGATACTCCAAGGGGAAGTTGTTCCATGAGGTTATTTTGTGCCGCCCACGAAAATGGTATTCAAGGTTGTACGACCAAACAGCTGGACTGCCTATAGGGCATAATGGGCAATTTTTGGGAATGTTCAAGCATGGAGACGAAGTGGAAACATTCAAATCACTAGCGTAGTTGAAACGAACCAAGTTGATACAAGTGGATCGGGTTAGATCAATAGCCTGCGCTACTCGACATGCTTTGGATTGGCGATGGATTTCCAGGTTTTTTAGGCCAGCTGTTCCCACTCGGACCAGTTCTCCGCAATCAGGGCATTGGAGCTGGCTTTCTGACGTGTATTGATTTGTACAAAGGTTGACATTGGTTTTATAAATATTTCGTCACCACATACCTTTTTTTCTTAGCCATTTTGGCTGATTATGAAAGTGCACCAGCTCGAAGAAATAATTTTGCCTTCGTATTACTACATGGGACAGCTACAATGCTTCTATTATTACTTCTCCCGAGGCATGAATGAAGTAATTAGCCTGCCACTTTCGCAGCAAAACCCGGAGTCCAAAAAAATTATTCGGGCAGCCAGTTGACCCCCCCCTACCCTAGGTTCGGGATTCGCGTTCCGACACCCCCTTGGTTTCATCATCAAAAACACGCTCTGTGATCTCATAGATGAACTTGGGATTGACGCCTTTGTCCAGGGCTAAATTCCAATTGGGGCGCCACATATGCGTCCCATCATCCCCAACTGTATAGGCTTCCCCATCTGGCAGTTGTCCAAGCAATGCTGCAATGCGATTTCTCTCGCTCAATGTCTGGTCGATGCCACACAAATTCCACACCATGCTATGAACGAGTTCCTAAACATATAAAGATGATTGCATTTTTTGGTTGAGTCGCCATTTTTTCTTTGAGGCTCTGATAACCGTCTTCTAACTGTTCTACTCATTTCTGCAGGTCTTCTTTTTCTTCGGACAATTGTTTGACCATTATAGCAAGATTATTACAGGTTGCATTAACCTTTTCGAGACGGGATGCCATCTTACTATCGCTAAAATGTCTAATGGGAACAGGTGCCAACTCGGGGATATGAGGTGCGTGATGAGCAACCTGGAACGGTGTATGGTCGAATGCGAGCTGATTGTTCATAGATGATACCATGCTGTTTGGAATCCGAGTAATAGTGTTGCTATATCGTTCTTCGCCCATGTGTTGCAAGGGGAGGCGCGGGGAAGGGCTCGTAGCGATACCGGCATGATCATCACTCATGGGTGGCAAGGAAAGGCGTGGGGAAGCGCTTGCGGTGTGGTCATTGGTTGGCTGAATGATGGAGCTAGAATCCAGATAACCGGAACCAGAACCAAACGTTGAGGCCGAGAATTGGGAATATGGTGAATCGTTCTGAAACTGCATACGGCTGCGACTTTGCTGATACGGCTGGTTCATCTGCAGCTGCTGCAAATGGCGCGGTGAGTAGCGAATTGATATTGGCCGTGTCAATTCACACTAACGGTAGGATCATGGGGGGGCAGAACTCTGCCTTGGGAAACACTTCGGGACGAGATACTTTCATTCACACTCCCTGCCGACATGGGCGAAGAAACAGGTTCCTGCAGCGCACGAGAGATACCATCAGTATTCACTTTCAACTGTGGATATCCCGTTGGAGGGTGCCAGGGCTGTCCCCCCCTTGTTGGGAAGGACATTGGCGGACGTTCCTCAGTGTAACTGGAGTAGAGGGTGCAGCAGCGCGTGCAAGAATGATTTGGGGAGTGGGAGCCCCAGGGAAACCAGCTAGTTATCAGGACATATAGATTGGGTTGGGATATCGACTGTATTCCGATCCTAACATGATGTAGATTTGCCTATATTCAGAGTCAGGATAAATACTAGAAGTTACTCTCATGTCACTCTCGACAGTCGAGCTACATGACAGTAAGTATAGCGAGAACCGGAAGCCATCAATCTTCCGGAAGTTGATACCATCAGAGGACTTCGGCGTTCTGAACCCTCTTCCTGGGGACCGGCAATGCCACTACCAAAAGTGTCCAGCATGTGACCCCTGGATAGAAAAGCTTATAACTCTTCAGCAAGCTCAGATTTTGGTTTGAAATAAGAGAAGAACTGGTAGATAAAAACAAGATGCAAAAATTGTTCGGAACAAATTTTTTTTTAGTGTCCTTAGTCTTGTGTATCTGGGGAAAGTGCCAAATACACAGTCTGCAACACAAAAACACATTATTGTAAAATCAATGTATTGCAAGCAATACACAGTCAAATTTTTCAAAAAAATTATGGATACAGTTTAAAGCATGTCTAGCCTCACATAAAATATTCTGGTATTTTTTACTCAACAAATCCACTTGAAAATGCAATTCTAATGAAAAGTGGAGCCCTCACAAAATGCCTCATAGTGAAAAGTTGGGAGGGTTTAAAAAAATTCAGTTCCGAACAATTTTCATACATCACTTATATCTACAAGTTCTCTTCACAATGCTAGCTGAAATTTGAACTGTACAAAGAGTTATTAGCTGTGGCGTTTTCATGGGTGATTTCACTGTACAGCCACTGGACACTTTTGGTAGTGGCGTTGCCAGTCCCCACTCTTCCGGCTCTGATCACAAAACTCTTCGTAATCGTGCTACATTCGGTTTTACACCATAGTCGGACACTCTCCGCACCGTGCTATTTAAGAGTTTCCGCAGTGACTTTTTCTCCATGCTACATCTCTACGACTCCAGTCCTTATTCCATAGAATCACAGGCTATTCGCCTCAAAGCCGCTTGTGCTCTATCTACAGCACGCATCAAGTCTTTGGTGTGGGGAGAAGATGCCCTTGCGTTCATCCACTTCGTTCCCACCAACCTCACCGCTCTCCACCTGGTCGTCGCCGATCAGGACTTTCATCTAGCTTCAACCAAAGTCACTGACTCACTGCCTTATGAAGTTTTTACCGGAATACATGAGCGTTGTGTCGAATACATCGGGATGTACCCAGACCAGCCAAGGATTTTCCCCTACTCAGTGTACCTTCAGCCGACAACCCCCCTTAATGAACGTGACGTCGATGATCCAGAGATGATCTTCGTCCATCCTCAGTCGCAATTCCACCTCAATGTTCACGATGGCAGCCGCTCGCTCTCACTCCCGCCTTTTCATGACGACATTCGATTCCCCACACGCACTGCATTTCTCGACTCGATGATTGCGACAATATTAGATCCTCCCTCTGGCCGGGTATCTAGCAAACTTGGCAGGTCATTTAGAAGCTGGATATCATACTTTTTCACCTACACGCTGAGGAATAGCCCTCGTGTACTCCCAACCGGCGATCTCGAACCAGAACATGCTGAGGTGCTGTCGACCCTCAGGCCAGAAAATCGTCCCTACTTTGACGATTTCACACGAGGTCCATCTATCCCGTGGAGGGAGCACGTGCTGCGTCGTAAAGAGATACTCGAAAAGCTTGGGTGCGTCCGATTCTCTGTTTCCTCCAAAGGTCAAGTTGTCTTATAGGTTGCGTAGGATGTACGAAGAAGCACGACGTCCGCTTCCCCTCCCTCCTCCCGGAAATCCTGCACTGCTATGGCGAGTTTTGTTTAAAGCTTCAAGGTGCTACTGTGGCTGACTGGAGTGATGCCAGGGCTAGGCGGGAGGCGATTCGCGCTAATGCGTTCGCAAATCCAACGTGAGTGGTGAATCATAATTTTTGTCCAACCACCAGCCACCAGCCGTTAATCGTATTCAACAGCCGCCCATACTCTGCGTCGGCCTTTGAAGGGGCACAGTCCACTATTGCTAGATTCGCTCGACTGATACGGTGAACCCCCCCTCCGCAAAACTGACACATGTATTCTTTTCCTTTTCCTACCAATCCATCATAATGTTCCCTGCTTTAATCGCCATGCGAAGCATGGCCCACACCCTCAAGTGTCGAATACTAATCTCCTGTGAGTACTGAGACTCATGAACTTAGTCCAGCCAGAGCTTGAATAGATATCATGGATGGAATCACAAATGGTCGGGAGGACGACGACGGATGTTGTTTGGGGCCCGGTAATATTTGTTAATGTTCTTTTCATCTTTTTTTCCCTTCAACTAACTAATCTGTTCTTTCCTTCTTTATGTTCTATCTATGTTTTGACAACGAGACAGCACCAGGACCCCACCCCACCGCTGCGAGCCACTGCTCGCAGGGTGGACAATGGAGCAACAACAAACAACAAACAGAGAACGGAGGACGAGGACGTGAGGGAAGAATGTGAGGGCAGGATGATGGGGCCAGGGAACAATGGCAGAAAAAGGGCCCAGGAGATGTTGTCAACGTCTCCTGGGCCGTAAGTATGTTTTTTTTCTGTCTTTTCATTTTATCATTACTGACTAAAAGTCTTCGGTACTAGTTAATGACTACGATGACGGCCGCTACCACCACCACCACCAGCATGAAAGCATCCCAAACCACTGCTGCAAGCCTCTGCTTGCGGGGCGGAAACGAGGTGCAACAGGGATAGGAATGACGGGAGAGGGAGCGGGCACGACAATGACAACGACGGTGGGGCCCGGACAAGAACGAAGAAGACGAAGAGGAGGAGGACGACCATGACAAAGAAGAGGACGACGATGAAAATGGGCCCAGGAGACGTTGTCGGCATCTCTTGGGCCGTAAGTTTATAATTTTTCTTGTCTTCTTTTCTATTCCTAGTAACTAATATTACTCGCATGAAGTCATGACCGCCACCCCTCTCGGTCGTTGATCCAAGCAAGTCTGGTCATGCAGATCCTGAGTAGTTAGTAGTTTACATGGACCTAATTGAAAAACCTGTGGTATATCTTCTACCATGGTTTATTGTGTTACAGCTGTTTTCATCGAGGTGTGGCACAGGGGACGGATGAGGATTTTTTGCGAGCAAATAATACACAGATATTCAGAACTATTTGTGTTGTTATTTTACCTGTGAAAATATTCCAAAAAATAATGTTATCCAAGAGCAGTATTCATACAGAAAATAGTGCATACAGAAAATAAAATTATTCAGTTTATTGTTCTCATTATTGTGTACATGTATTCAGAACAGAGAAAATGACACAAATTTTTAGGATTTCTGAATCAATATCTGTGGATTTTATTGTGATGGCAGAATTTTAGACTATTTGCTCTCCGGATAATCAAGACTTGGCTTGTGCCTGAATTATCTCAAAACCAAATATCTTACAGCCGTTTGAAGTGAGCTTGACACTGACTTGCGGAATTTGAGTACTTTAGGAAATTCGGACTTAGTAAAATTTGGCCTCTCTTGTACTGTACTACTTGATGGCCCAGAGCAAAAAACGGATTCGCAAGCAACCCAGCTCATTGACAACGACCTCAATCGTCAGTTTTCAGCTGGAAATGAGTCCGACTCAACCAATCCCCCTTCTGACGCCTCTATGACCCCGACACCTTCACTTGTCGCTCAGAAACATCGTAAACCTCCGTCAACTGCAAATGCTCAACCTCCCCCTGCACCACCCACACCTGCATTGACCAAGGTTCACTACGTTGTAGTAGGGACTAGGGGTCCCTACTGGTGCCTCAGTGGTCTCGAGGTGGTGTGACAAGCTAAAGTCTCATAAGCTATCTACACAAAAGGTAATCCTACGGAACGTGGGAACAATCACGTGATCTACTGGTAGTAGTGGGGCACTACCCACTACTACATGTACCCCCCTCGAAAAAAACAGTGGCGTCCTCGCCACTGCAAAGCCAAGACCAACACTCACAAAACTCCCAAACTCCAACTCAAAACTCCAACTCCATCGAGGACTTATGAAACGCTGCCAACAGTGATATGCCCCCCAGTGGACGCCACCACCAGCTCAAGATAATGCCTGCTGACCGAATCGCCTGTGCTCAGAGCGTAACCCTCGAAGGTATATGGAAAACTCATAAAGTGTTGGTGTGGCATAGGGTAGGGGTACTAGATACATGGGAAAATGAACAGGGACGAAGACAATGTAGACTAGATGGAGGGTAAAGGGTAAAAAACAAAAATGGGAATTATGGGGTGATGAGATAGCATGGTGGCGGTAAGAAAGGACGGTCTCGGCTCGTTTTGGTGAACGTGGGGTAACGGCAGGTCATCGGGTGTTGAACGAGGTTGCGTGGGGTTGAAAGGATGAACGCGGGGTGGGGAACTTACAAAAAAGCGGGTGGACTGGTGATAACTTGGTTCTACTACGAAATATGGGGCTATGCGGGGTGACGAGGGGCGAACGCGAGGTTCTCCGGCCTCGCGCGTGGGTTTGCGGGGTGTAACAGGGGTATTTAGGGCTTGGGGTGGCGAAAAACGGGGGTCGGACTTTGGGTGACGCGGCGTGTCTGCGGGGTGGCCATGAAGGCCGGCGACTGCTCGTTTGGGGCGGTGCGAGTGAACGGGGATGATTGGTACGTGGAACGGGGGTTCATGGGGCTGAGCGTGTGTGTTGGAGGCTCGGGTGCACGGAAAACGGGGGTCGAACTTTTGGTGACGTGGCGAAACGCGGGGGCTCCAAAACGGCGAGGTTGGCTCGCGTGGGGCATGCGTAGGGGTACGCAGGGCTCTAGGGCTTGGGTCGTGGGTATACCGGGTGCTTCGCCAACGCTTGGGGGTTGCAGGAACTGGATGCGAAACCGTAATGTGGTAGGGTACGGACCTGCCGTTGAGGGCTTAAAAATGGTATTGTCGGCTCTGCAGGTGCAACGGACTGTCAAACGGCGGTACAGGGAGTCGAATACATGCCTGTGGGACTACGAGTGAGCAAGACGGGGCGGCTTGAGACGGTGACGTCGACTGTGCGCGGATTGGCCGTTTTGTCTTGAAAAAAAAAGGGCCGTAGCGTCGCATTGGGAGACGCGAAGGCTCGCGGGCTATCTAATGAAAAAACGGGTGGTCGTGTGGCCGGCCATAGACGAAGAATTGGGGTTGCTCTGCAACTGGGTGGTGAAACCGCGTGAAAAAAGTGTAAGGGCGAGAAAACCAGCGGAAAAGCTCAAAAAAAGGTCAAGAAAGCTAGAGCATGGTGAGAAAAGCAAGGCTAAGACGAATCACACTCTCATCACCAGGTGTAGTAGGGACTAGGGGTCCCTACTGGTGCCTCAGTGGTCTCGAGGTGGTGTGACAAGCTAAAGTCTCATAAGCTATCTACACAAAAGGTAATCCTACGGAACGTGGGAACAATCACGTGATCTACTGGTAGTAGTGGGGCACTACCCACTACTACAACGTCATCATAGCATTTTCCGGTGCTGAAATGACGAAGCTGCAAACCCAGTGAATCAGTAAAAGTGACTCACTTCAGCTCAGTGTCGATGAGCCATGGGATACCGTCAAGGCCCAGTTCCTTGTCAAAATCGTTTATCTGCTCAAGCCACACACTCTGACTGCTGATCTCACCAACTACAGCATCATGTTCTCAATCCCTCACATCCTCCCCAAACCTGGTGCATCTCTGACAAGCGAAGCCGACTACGCATTGCTATTGGACTGCGCTCGGCCTCTGAAGTCTGCCCTTGTCAATGTTGTCATTCAAGCTGCTCCAGATGGTGCTGATAAGGAGAATGATCAGGATGGGACCACCACCAAGAAAAAATCGAGCAGGAAAGACCCTGTGACACTCCCAGGCAATGTCAATAAAGCGGCAAACATTCATTTGTTGCAGGAGCAATGGAAGTGCACCCAGAAAACAGATACATGTGTAGGAGCCTACTGTTTTGTTCATGAGGGGGTACACCTGCCGCTCAGCCATGAGAGGTTGGATTGTTGGGCTGCCGCTATGGTATTTGATCTCTTTCATTCTACAAGCATTCTACTTACTTTTTGTACCTGAAAGGCGACGAGCATGCTACAGTTGAAAAACCTCCAAACCACCGCCTTTTTGACAATCAGCTGGCCAAGATCTCACCTGTCTTGCAGTGTCGCATTGACATGCAGAACAAAGCCGTAGCTCCCACACCTGTGCCTGCAGCTCCTATCTTCAACCTCAACATTGGAAAGGAAGTCCTTGACCTGTTCCGCCCTGCACCTGTGCCTGTGCCCAATCCTATACCGATCGCCATCCCGCAAGATCCTGTTCCAGCTCACCTGAAGCCTCAGTACGACCTACAATACGCTACAATTCTTCAAGCTGACCGCCTTCCTGGTCCTGACATGACGATGGCCGAATTCACCAACCAATATGGTCTCCATGCCAAGACACTACAAAAGTTCAGCAATCACCGTTACGAGCAAGCACGCATACTACATTTTGTGATGCACAAGGATCTGTGTTATGGATCGCTAGATCAGCGGGCTCCAGCAACAACCAACTAAACTTAGTCGAGATCAGACCAGAGGAAACACAAGGAATAAAGTGTATTCATGGTCAACTACTACTATACAACCAGTAGCAGCCCAGGGGAGGGGGGAAGGCTAGGTAAGCGAACCAGGGGGTGGAAACCAGACTAAACGTGAGGAAAGGGAAGGGAAAAAGAGGAACAGTTCGAAGATGAAGGTTTAAATACAAAGAAGTTAGGGAAATGCCATGAAAGACAGACTACCGGGTCTGTATGTACAAACCAAGAGAAATGTAAGAACAATAAGGCTGTCCTGCAGATACAGCATGTCCATCAGTGTTTCAAGTAGTGATTGCAAGTAAATGGTTCGGAGCAATCAAGGGTCCAGACCCTGCGCCTCATGGTTGCCTCATGGCAAGGAGGTGGAACAATCCATGAGTGGATGTGTCAGTGAGCACATGATGAACATGAGGTGGCCATGTGGATGTCATGTGGCTGAGTTCCTAATTTGGGAATGATGAGATTGGTTCGTCTTCCTGATGGTTTGCATTGGCAGTGGATGCCTGGCCAATAGCAGCATACGACTATGAGTATGTGTATGCGGGATCGGGATGGAAAGGTGAACATGATGCTTCATCATTGGAGGCAGGGGAGAAAGTGAATCACTGAATGGGGAAGAACCATGATGGGGGCAATGCAATGAACACTGGTAATCATACACCAGCAACTGTGGTTCCTGCAGTACGATAAGCAAGGGTGCTTCATATAACCCTTCTTGGCTGCAGGGTACTGGATGACTGGGATGTTGACTAGGTGTGGATATTCTCGACCAGTGGACTGGTACACAAAGGTGATGAAACATGTCGGAATGCAGGTCTTTGTGGAGCATCAAGGGAACTTGTCATACATGCGAGTTCGGGTTGTTAACTGAGCACCGGCGGTCAGCTGATGAGAAGAAAGCGAATGAATGTGGAGGTGACATGTGAAGAAGAACAAGATGGTTGGCCAAGGTAGGTCAAAGGAGTCATCGGTTGTCGGCAACTATGACGGATCCGATGTCTGAGTCATTGTGGGGAGGTTGTGTTATCCGAATATAGGTTGCATAGACATAGATGCCCACAAGGGTGGAGATGCCAATAGAACATATGACAATCGTGGCGATGAGCTGGGCATCAAAGGTAACCATGAGGATCGGGATGACGTGTCGGTCTTCTTCGAAATAGGAAAGTTGATTGGTCATCAGGCACAAGGCTATTCATTTATCTGTGACAGGCACAAGGAAGATCGGTCGGCGGAGAACCAGAGTATTCCGATTGCTGGGTATGATCGGTGGTTGGGTCACGGAGTATTCTTGTCTCCGGGTATGCGCACTGGTCATGGGTTGTGACAAGAACGGAATGGTCAGGTTTGGATTGTATCATCTTTAGGTTCCTTCAGCTCCTGGTTGTGTATGAATGGTTATGCACCGTCAAATCATCCAATGAGGACATGGGGTCAACCCGAGAGTTCGGTAACAAGGTATCATCCAATCAGAGTGTGGGACTTGGCACATCTTCGTGGGAATGTATGGGTATCACGTGCTGTCAAAGCAAAAGACAGGGGCAAAAAGGTGAAAATCGTAACAATCTGAAGGAAATGGGGTTTCTTTGTGGGGAGATAGCATCTGTGCGCGATGCTATCAAGCGATGGTCTCAGGCGGCAGCGTAGATACCTTTGAATTTTACTTTTCGTAGTAGTCTGTTCCATCAATCAAGCCGTTTGTTTGTGCCCGCACATGGAAATATATTGAGACCAAAATGAGAAACAGATACATCAGGTACAATATGAAAAAACTGAAGGTAAGTACAATAGGAACACTAGAAATAACCTGTGTGCATGAAATACCCTTCCGCATCACTGCTCGTTATGATATCAAGGACCTCATACATATCAAACAAGATTCTGTTGCCGGTAGTAGCTGCATAGTAGTCTTGATTGCACCTAAGGAAATGCTTGATCTTGGAAAACGACTCCTCGATCGGATTGAGATCTGGAGAGTATGGTGGGAGATATTTGATACGCGCACCGAAATGATCGGCAAGGGGAAGGAGCTCATGGCCGTGGTGGATCTTGGCATTGTCGAGAACGAGGACGCTGACAGGGCCAGGGTAGGCACTGCATTTGGGCAGCTAGGGGAGTAAGGTAAGTAGGATATACCAAGGATCTGCATAGTGTACATGTACCATGCTGTATTCCATCCATCTCAAGAATTCCACCCTTGTCAATGAGCCCTCCACTGATGTGCCGGAAATGAATCTGTCCAGCGTGAGGCACCCAACAGTTGATGTGCGTCGGCCACGGACAAAAGGCCATTTCTTCCGTGCGCACTGTCCATGCTTGGATCGTCCATAGTGCCGTCCGATTGTGCGTTGGTCATTGGAGACTTCATCAATGAATCCTAGCTCTTCGGGTGAGTATTGGGCCATGCGTGCAATGAATTCTACGTGACGATCTTTGTTTCGCTCAACTGCGATGCACTGCAGTCGCTTGCAGCTGAGACCAGCTCGGAGTAGTTGGTTGTGAATTGTCGTATAGTGAATGGATATGAAGCGGTTTGTCTTCAAAAGATGGAGTAATTCGTCGAGAAAGTAATCGGGGTTCTGTGCAACAAGTCAGTGAAGGTATTGGACATCATCGAAATTGAGAATGCAAGCACCAGCATGGAAGAGTTTGGGTTGTGGAACAACATTGCCGGTCTCCCGCCAAAGCTTGAGAACATGGAACCATGTGCTACGTGAGATGTTGCAACAATCAAGGATGTCATCAAGAACGAGGAGCTTGCATTCATGAAGGTGGATGGCAGCTACTTTGACGTCCTGACTGATTTTATGATACATTGGGAACAAGAGAGGCCAAATTTTACTAAGTCCAAATTTCCTAAAGTACTCAAATTCCACGAGTCAGTGTCAAGCTCGCTTCAAACAGCTGTGAAATATCATAACCATTTATTGAACATTGGTGCAAGCTCCCCAGTAATGACACTTGTGAGCATTTATTGTTTTATTGTAAGGATTTTTTGAATCAATTCAGCATTTTTAGAAATCCTTGTCATGTGTGAAAAAATAAAATAAAATAATTCATAGAGTTGGCCATAGTAGGTTAGCATATCATATGACTTAAAGCCTACTGATATGTAAATTGTAAATTCAATGGGAGATATATAAGACATTTGACATGTAGTAAAATTAGAGTGACATCCATTGAATGTTTCTGTCAACTCAAATTATTATTTATTCAAGGAGCAGGTGGTGTCGTGTTATAAAGCAAGCTATAGCTCCAAATTGCAGCAGATAACCACACCTCCGTAAATAAAAAACAAAAAATGGTAATTTGAGTTGACAGAAACATTCAATGGATGTTATTCTAATTTTACTAAATCTGAAATGTCATATATATCTCCCATTGAATTTACAATTTACATATCAGTAATTTAAAGTCACATCATGTGCTCCTACTGCAATTGCCTGGGGGTTTTTTTTTCACATGCAAGGATTTCTGAAAACACCATAAGCAAGGGTTCTGCCGACGCAGTCGGCACTTCCTAGTGATACTACTGTCCCATTATCATTCAAGGTATATTTCAGATGATATCCAGAAAATATTACAAGAATATCAGTATTATCAACCTAATAACATCTGACGGGTAGGACAAACTCTGGTGTACTTTGTACAACATTTTTGGACTTATGATAACAACAAAAATAATTTCAATATTTGAGTGGATATCTCAATATTATTTGATGGCAAAAATTCTCATCTGCCACAACTGCTCGGCTCCATGGCTGACGGTTCTGGACCGAGTGTCAACACCAAATCTTCATTGTGATCGGAAGAATTGAAACATAGCTTTTGTTGTAGGTTTCCTATGAGGCATTTTTCTGGACAAAAGTACAATTCACACTGAAATCCCCAGGGTTTTTAGCCTATCCCTAGGGATCCCCGGGGCTCATCCCTAGGGATCCCTAGCCATCCCTAAGGATCATGAGGGCCAATCCCTAGGGATCCCCACATCAGCAAAACCCGATTTTGGGTTATAGTAAATTGGCATTTCCATAATAGTACTATAGCACTTATAGCAACAGCCTTCCTACACAGCACTTCATAGTGCCACAAAGCTTTGGTTGCAACTTCATTGATACTTCGCCAACACTGTCAACAAAAAGAGATATGCTTTGTGCTACCTCGACATAGACTCCACCAAACTTTGGGAATCACTTGACAAGTACTCACCAGCATCAACAGTTCACAAAAGCCATGTATAAGCTTTATCCTGGCTCAGAAGATGAGAGAAAATGGTCCATATCAGATATGGAGAAGCTCATAAAAAAACAACAGCAGTCAGGGATTGGTAACATAAAGCTCAGCACTTATCATCATGCATGCAGCAGCTACAGCTAAAATTGCCTAATCACTTTCTTGATGACCCCTATCCACTTCATGAGATCCAAGTGGGGGTGCAGTTTGTTCTTCATCATCTGGAGTCATAGCCATGGAAACCCAATCAGCAACATCCCTAAAAAAATGTCTACCAGGTTAGCACATGGCAGCCCACTCCAATCCCACCTTGCAATGCAAGACCAGACCAAGCATTATCATGAGCAGCTGCTGTTCTGGAGGAGGATAGGACAACAAGCATGGTCCACCCTGCACATGCACAGATGCTCATCCAGCATGGTTGGTGTGTCTGGGTGCATGCACCCAGGACAGATGAGAATGCACTTGCACAAGGAATTGAGGTGTGCATACAAGCGTGGGGCACAGAGGCTATCATGTTCAATGACAGGTGCCCTGGGGCAGTGGCACATGTACTTGAAAGGCTGGTGGAGACTGGGGAAGCATTTTACAGGGTGCTGGATGCAGTGGGTGAGTGGGATGTGTGGGAGGTGGGTGCATGGCAACTGTGGGCAAGTGGGCATGGTGGATTCACAACACCCATGGGGGACACACCCGGTGATATGTAATTAGTAGCTATAAGAGGGGAGAACCCTCATAAACTACTAAAAGGTGTATGCGAGAATGTGAAGGTAGCTACTACACAGATAAAGGTTTGGAACAAGGGGGAAACTACTACAAAGTTTCCAAACAATAAAACATACACTGCAACAGTTGTGAACAACTGTGCAACTTTGTGAACATGGTTGCGACAACAATATCGATATCAGAGGGATGAAGACTGAGGGCTCAAGGCTATAACTTGAGCATGAGCAATATAAGGCTATATGGTGTCGATACTAGAACTAGGAGGAGGGAAACATTGTGTTTTTCTCTGCAGGTAAAGCTAAATTACATGAGTTTTTATACTACAATGATCGTGGACGTTCATAAGATCAGATGGTATCGGGATATAGTTGATGGAGAGTTAGAGTATGTCAGATTCACATATTTGGGGCATAGGATCATATGGTGCATATTGCCAGCCATGCAGTACTGACTGAGTGTAGGTATGTCATCTATCTACTACTACATTCTAGATGCAGTCCTCTTGTGTCACTCTACTGACAGGGCTTTGGTATTTTTGACTAATATCTTCTTACCTCTCTCATTGCATATATATCTACCCTTTTCACAATATTTGATCCAAGGCCACTGTTCCACTCAATCCAGAGGAATTCCCAATTTTTTTCATACAAGTCTCACCTGGGAAAATCATAACATCCCACACTGCACTGTATTAACCAGTTTGAAGAACAAGTCCATAGACACTCTGTAAATGAGACTAATTTTTGCTAATCTGGTGAGATTATAAGAATTATTCTAAGCTACAATATTATGCAAATTTCCACAGAAGGGTTTGCCTGATGCTGGGGATGGGCCCTGGGGATCCCTAGGGACGAGCCCCGGGGATCCCTAGAGATGGGTAGGGGTCCCTGGGGATTGGCCCTCATGATTCTTAGTAGGGATCCCTAGGGATGGGCCCCAGGGATCCCCAGAGATGGGCCCCAGGGATCCCTAGGAATGGGTAGGGATCCCTAGGGATGGGCTGGGGATCCCCGGGGATGGCTAGGGATCCCTAGGGATAGGCTAAAAACCCTGGGGATTTCAGTGTTTTCACTACTTTCATTATTGATAATTGTGCTTTTGTCCAGAAAAATGCCTCATACTTTCCCTTGCCAGCAAGGTAATGTCTGGTCTCTGAATTATTCTACGCCCACAATATTCATCCATCGACATTCACCCACTGACTGTTACAGAACCAAAACTTCCGATATTCAAACGGCAACCAAGGATACTCTGCTCAAACATATACCAGATGGATCCCAAATCCCGCCTCCATTGCAACAGAACCAGCACATCCGGTTTATCGCAGATCTGATACAGGGCTTCCCATCGAGATACATTAACCCAGATGCTAGTCAGCCCTGGCTTATGTTCTGGACCATTTAGAGCTTTAGTGTACTGCAAGTGGGCTTGGATCCAGGAAACAAACAGAGGTGAGGAGCCATGATCTTCCCCACCTTCAGGCTTAAAGATAGGTACATATCCTGAGCCAAGAGTGATTGATACAATAATGACATGGCAACATCCTGATGGGGGGTTTGGTGGTGGCCTGGGACAATCACCATGCTTGCTGCCTACTTATGCAGCGGTTTGTTCTCTTGCCAACATTGGACGACCTGGTCCTGGAGGTGGATGGGATCAAATAGATAGGTGAGTTTGCCAGTTCTTCATGTCTCTCAAGCAACCGGACGGTTCATTTTTGGTGACACACCACGCAGAAGTTGACGTTCGGTTTGTCCATCTACACCCTACACTTTTGAATGACTCCAAATGTTTTTTATGCAGTGGGATTTATTGCCTCCTCATGACTGCACACCTTTTAAACCTACTAACACCTGAACTTGTGGACAGAACTGCTACTTTCATCGCTTCATGTCAGACATACAAGGGCGGGTTTTCTTCGGCTTCTCAGCCTTACTTTTCTATTCCATCGTCTAGCCCATCCGCTCTCCTGCCTTCACCTTGTCCTCCTCTTGGCGAGGCCCATGGTGCTTATACTTTTTATCATCTGGCCTCGTGGGTCATGTTGCGACCATTCGCACTCTGTTCGTCATCCGACATGAATCCCAAACCCGACATCAACATCAAGACACTGGTCCGGTGGTTATCACACATGCAGGGTGCAGAGATTGAGCTAGGTGGATTTAAAGGTCAGACCAATAAACTCGTTGATGGATGCTATTCTTGGTGGGTTGGCGAGTGCTTCGTGCTTCTCGAAGCCTTGGGAGTCGGGAGGACTCAGGAACCGGAGACAGAGCCTATCATGGCTAGAGTTGACCAAGGGTTTAGCCCCTATGTATAATGGATTTAATTTGGAATTTTTATTACAGTGTGAGTTTTCAAGTAAATGCCAATATTTTTACATACTGTCATGGCTATGCTATATCCCAACATATTTACTTATCCAAGGGTTAGAAAATTGTCTCTGCAATCCTGTCTAATTCTTAAAAGGGTTTCAAAAACCCTCAAAAACCCAGCCTCCCTAGGAGTCTTGCTTAAGCAATGTACTTCATAATGCAAATCAAGTTTAAACAGTACTTTGCTTAAACAGACCAGCTAACTGTTAATTTTACGTGTTTAAACAGGAGTCATTTAAGTAGTGGGTAATGAAACTTGGATTTAATGGAATCCGAAATTCAGAGCTCAGTGGATTAAACACACATGGTTGAAGTGAATTAAATGTATTGAGCAGATTAAACATTGTTGAGTCGGATGAAACACAATCCTAGCCACCTGCACAATTGGAAAATTAGCAGGTTAATGCCACACAGGATTAAAGCTTACAGTGTCTTGTCTTGCGTTTATTTTGTGTATTCGCACGTTTGCTGCTTGGCCTACCCCTAAACAACCCGTAGTTCAGTTTTTCTGCTGCTGCTGCAGGAAAAGGAAGAGATAACGTACTCTAGATTTTCCTGAATCCCTGCCGCTTTGCGCTTTGTCCCATGAGTCATAGTCCCATCACTCGTACCATGAGCGCACCGTGTCTTCTGTGAGTTCTCGGCGACAGAAGATCGTGTCTTTCGTGAGTTCTCAGCAATGGAAGACCGTGTCCTTCGTGTACTGGAAAGAATGCCGCCAGTCCTGCCTCTCTGTGTCTTCGACTTCTTGCTTTTGCGTTCAATCTCCTCCAAATTATGTCCTACCTGTCCACCCTTACCGTTGCTCAGTGGCTCCTTGGCAGTAGGGCTCTCACTTATTGCCACTTTCTCCCCTGCGTTTTCGCTGTTCCCTGCCTCACCAACACTTGTCCCCGCAGCCTCACTTGTGGCATTCTCATGCTGCAATTCTGCATCAGCACCCTCTCTGTAGTATTGTTCTCACTTACCACTTTCTCCTCTGCGTTTTCACCATCCTCTGCCTCACTGACACTTGTCACCGGCGCCTCACTTGTCGTGTCCTTGCGCTGCAACTCTGCTTTGCCATCCCTTATCTGTTTGATATCATGCACAAGTGGGGCGTGCACTCCAGCAGAAATGGCCCCAAGTTCTGTGTCGTCATCGTCGCTGTCTTCTTCATCACCAGCTGTGTGCTGCGCTTCAATGTCAGCCTGACGGTCACCAATGCATCTAAGAATCTCAGCCTTCTGCCGGAACATAAATGGTTGTTCATCAGTGTCTCTGGAAGCTGTCAAAGCAAGATACTCCGAGAGAATGATAATGTGGGCAAGTGACATAAGCTCTGGTGCTTGCAGTTTGACTGGGACGATGAAACTTTGCACATCATAATAGTCGGAAGGGTTATCAGAAATATCAGCCCAAGGTATTGCAGCAAAATGCTGATCGGCTGGCCAGGTATGACCTAGGTGTCGTCACTCGAAATAATCCAGCAGGAGGCTGTACTGGACTGACTTACGCCACAATGTGCTGAAGTATTTTTCCAGAATGGCGCGAATATCACCCAAAACCATCTTGTTGAACTCGACAGCAGGGAACAAGGGTATTCCCGCAGAGTTGCGAGGAATTTGCAGGTCTGTGGAGTCATCACTCTTGATGCTAGGTCCTGGTGAATTGATTAAGGCAACACAGCGTGTCCAAGTTCATGCAGCAACTCACGAGGGAGGACCCTTTCGGCATACTGAAACCATGGCGTTTCGAAACGCTCTGTGAAGTCTTTGAGCTGGGATCTCATGTCAAGCTTGTTATGGACTGAATGGGCATTGAGTCTGTCATTTTATTAGGTGTGGCACTACAGAGGGCCGGTTGGTGCACTTACACGCCACTATCGAGATCGCCATGTTCATCACGGAATGCGAAGAACAGCATCATCTCAGCAGGGCCAAGCTTACCATTCTGGCAGAGTGTCTTGAGGGCAAGCCATGCTGCTTTCATAAACTCTTTCTGATTTCTAAGGTGACCCGGTCGTGTTAAATCATAGCCATAGGAAAGATCAAGAAATGCACACCGAGGAATATCACTTTCAACTTCCTCAGCCCTTTTCTCATATGTCTGCTGATCCTCCTCGTCCTCCCACATCTCCTTCAAAACGACTTGGTAAAACCCTGCATGCCCCCCATCAGTATCAGCATCCTTTCGACATTTTGCAGCCTCAGTATTGATCTCGTTCTTTCGTTCTTGTTCATAGAGCTGGCGCCCGGTAACACTTGAGGAGAGATTGATAAAAAATTGATCTCCATGAGTCATTGACGTGGACTGGCTTTTTCATTTCATAGTGCTGAAGCGGTTTGTGAACTTGCGGATGATTCGCTGAAGAACCAATCAATCCCCTGTTTCATGACGTGAATCTACATACCATGGTCCAGGTCGTCAGAGTCACATCCCCTTCGCAAAGCAGTTGGTCTTGAAACAGAGATGACGACTTGATAGTTTCCACAGTGTCCTGCTTCCACCTTGTTAAGGAAGCACCCTTCATTCCTTTCAAGTCAGGATCAAGCTCGTACACCTTGGCCTCGAATGCTTGCATGTAGCTGTTAATATATGCGTCCTGGGCAGGAGTAAACTGTGATCTGCGTCCAACCATAGTCACAAAAGGATGGTGTGGATTTGACGAAACAGGAACGACTCAGAACCTTTATATGAACTGACCTTGAAGTCAATGTGAAGGCCACTCATTGAAGAAAGCCACACCACTTGTTTAAACCTCCTTCAGACATTGCATGCACCGTTGTAACTGTTATTGTTCCCTCTGTAATGTGACAGAAAATGTACCTTGAATCAGTAGATGATGTCGCGAACCAAATAATATTACTTACAGGCAGTTCTGCAGACGAAGATACACATCAGTTCATTTCATCTTCGTTAGTTGCAAACCATTGTGGTTAAAGATCACCGTGAGCAGACAATTCACATGCCACACATGACAAGTCATGAATAATCAATCACATTACGAGATGAAAACATTACACGAAGATGGGGATAAACAATGGCCATTAAAACGGGAGTTTGTGAGGAATAGTGGCCGCACGTCCAAAATAATCAAAAAAAGTCTGTGTGTAGAAAGTGGTGATCGTTTCTTCAAGCAATGAGACGCTTGACTCTGTGAAAGTATCAACGGCTCGAAACCCAAGTCCAAAGCCATCTGGTGGTTGGCATTCCCAAGTTCTCATTACCTTGTGCATCGCCAAAAGATATTGGAGACGCTCATGCCAGTCGTCCGCAGCGAGACCACCGTTCTTCGAAGGGATTTGAGTTACGAGGAAACTGGGGTCACCAGAGTTGGATGCCATGAAGCATGCCATAAGCTCGTATTGGCGGGTGCTAAACTCTGGTTGTTGTTCGATCCCTGAGGGCATTTTGGGTTTATGGGCTCGGCCATCCAGGGCCAGGAATTCGAAATGAAAGTTAAGCTCATACAGCTCCCACAGCACCTCTTGGACAATCCTGCGATCAGGTAACATCCCGTCAGGCGCCATCAGTTGTTGCTCTTTCCAAAAGATTTGGGAACGGTGTAAAGGCTTGTTCGGGGTGGCTTCGGAATGAATGATCCTAACCAAGGGGTGTCAGCGTGAAAGTGACAGGGTAATCAGTGTTGTGAGTCGTAGTAAAGTGGTAGTAAGAGAATATAAAATGAAGCCGCCGTCTAATACGACGATAACGGGTGAGAAAATAGGGAAGCCGACGATACCGACGACGTCGGGTACGGCGGGTTGGTCGGGTACGGCGAGCGGGTAACGATAAAACAGGATAAAATAATAAAGATAAGAACGAGAAGTCTACGGGTTACGACGACGAGAGGTTCTAAGGTGTTCTGAGTGATTCTGAGTGAGAGAAAGAAGGGGGAACTGGATTGTTATTGTTACGGTTGCCGGTCACCGTTTTATAGGTCTATGAAGAGTGAGCTACTTCGGTATAGGTTACTTCGGCCGATAGTAACTACAAAGGAGATACGAAATGGGAAGGAGAAGATGGGAGTTGCGAGGCAACGAAGGAACGGGAATGGAGAGGAAAAGATATAACGAAAAAGATGGAAAGTAAAGGACCTATGTCCAATGAGGACAGGGGGTATAAGTCCGATGTCGGTATAGGGAGTCCGAGATGTCACGTGTGATCGTTTTGGGCAATACAAGTCATCGATGTCGGTATAAGATCGGCCGTTGGTATAAGATCGGCCGTTGGTAGACGGTATACAGCGGGTACAGCGGGTGATGTTGGGTTATGTCGGTTTCGAGTATGAGGAAGTGGGACGAGTCGGGTTCGTGAGTATCTATGATATATCGATGATACGTACTCAGAGTGTCGTCAGACCTCTACATCTCCAGGGAACTTTTAACAGAGACCATCCGTGGTCGACACTAGGGGGGGACTTGGGACTCTAGACGCGAGTGGCTGATCACGTGAGCCACCAAACAACAACATCGTGGGAACTTCACATAACAACGCGCCGCAATTTTTCACCGTCTTTTCTTCATCGGTACCACCACTACCATCGCCTAACCACAGCAATTCCTATCACACACACCTATACCACTCATCCTCCACTATGAGCTACGCCGCCCACGACGCTTTCATTGCCGCACTCGACGCGGATCAATGCCAAGATTATGAGGAGGCCGTCGAGGCTGTGGTGGAGTTCCACCGAGACGCGATGGTGATGACGGGCGAGGGGCAAGAAGTGGCGGTAAAGAAGTGGCTTGTCGGCCGTAAAAAGGCGCTGGTAAGTCTTACTAGTCATATTTCCTCTAATCTTCTAATGATCCAATCGTCCTAGCGTGTGTATAACGGGCTCATCGCAGAGCTCCAAATGTCAGGGATTGAAACTGTGGACCCACCGCTCTGGGACAGCCAACAGCGATACGCGGAGGAGATGGAGGACTGGTTGTGCAGCATGGCAGAGTTGGCGCGAGTGGAGGAGGAGGAGGCTAAACGGGCGGAGGCGGAGAAGAAACAGCAGGAGGAGGAGGAAAGACAACGGTGAGAGGAGGCGGCAAGGCAACGACGAGAGGAAGAGGAAAGGCAACGGGAGGAGGAGGTGGAAAGACGACGGTTGGAGGAGCTGAACAGGAGGGAAGCCGTGGCGATGCAGGAGCGGGATGAGATAGCGGCCGAACTCGAGAGGGCGCTGGCGCAGAAGCAACGGGATGAGGAGGAGGCGAGGCGAGCAGTAGTGTCAGGTGAAATGGTTAACTATCTCCTTGCAATTGGCACAAAGTCGTAGTGCATAACTCCTTGCAATTGCAAGGAGCATAGTTGACTTTCTGCTTGCATTTGCCAGGGGGTATAGTTAACTGTGTCCTGGCTGTTGCCAGGGGTAGTTAACTATGGCATTGCACTTGCTAGGGAGGCATAGTTAACTTTGTCATGGCATTGTTGGGGGGGGTAGTTAACCACTGCCTTGCAATTACTATAGGGGTTTCAGTTCACTTTCCTCTGGCAGTTGCCAGGGGGGGAAGTTAACCATTCCCTGGCAATTGTTAGGGGGTGCAGTTCACTTTCTTCTGGCAGTTGCCAGGGGGGTAGTTAACCATTTCCTTGCAATTGCTAGGGGCTGCAGTTCACTTTCTTCTGGCAGTTGCCAGGGGGGTAGTTAACCACTTCCTTGCAATTGCTAGGGGGTGCAGTTCACTTTCTTCTGGCAGTTGCCAGGGGGGTAGTTAACCACTTCCTTGCAATTGCTAGGGGGTGCAGTTCACTTTCTTCTGGCAGTTGCCAGGGGGTAGTTAACCACTTCCTTGCAATTGCTAGGGGGTGCAGTTCACTTTCTTCTGGCAGTTGCCAGTGGGCAGTTACCCATTTGCTTGTCAATATAATTTGAAATGCAAATATTCAAGGCATGATTAAAGGCACAGGGCATAACAAAATGACAAAATTATTCTTTTGACCACATTGTCTCACTTTTACCATCAGCCTTCAGGGAAGCTACCTATTCCCACTGACAATCTATGTCAAAATCCACTTCGGTCATCTCCTGCCACACTGCATCCAGCTTGATTAATTTACTGTACGGAATCAAGCTGGATGCTATGGCATTTGTGGTAGCTGCCAATCATGGCAGCTACCATTTGTCAGCTGCCATTCATGTTCTAAAACACATTCAGTCACGTTAAAACATGTCCAGTCATATCTCGAACACATTTAATCATGTTAAAACATGTTTAGTCACACCTAAAACATGTCCAATCACACGTAAAACACATCCTATCACGTCCAGTCACATTAAAACATGTTCAGTTATGCCTAAAACACGTTCAGTTATGTCAAGTCATGTTAAAACACGTCCAGTTATGTCTAAAACATGTCCAGTCACGTCCAGTCACGTTAAAACACGTCCAGTTATGTCTAAAACATGTCCAGTCACGTCCAGTCACATTAAAACACGTCCAGTTATGTCCAAAACACGTCCAGTCACATCCAGTCACATTAAAACACGTCCAGTTATGTCCAAAACACGTCCAGTCACATCCAGTCACGTTAAAACACGTCCAGTTATGCCTAAAACACGTCCAGTCACGTCCAGTCACGTCCAGTCACATTAAAACACGTCCAGTCATGCCTAAAACACGTCCAGTCACATCCAGTCACATCCAGTCACATTAAAACACGTCCAGTCATACTCAAAACATGTTCTCAAAAACGCATCCAGTCATGCCCAAAACATATCTAGTTATATTGAAACACATCTAGTCATTGTCAAAACTTGTTAGGTTTCACCCCAACACATCCAGTTATCACTTGCATTTCAACTCATTCAATTCTATTATAATGGTATAAGGGTATGTGAGTATGGTTTCAGAACTAAGCTTCAGATCATAGTATAATGGCTTGACACATTTGTTATAAAATTTGAAGCAAAACATCGGACTAAACAGTTGCTAGTGTTTGAAGTGTTACTATAACCAAGCCTATTGCATTTCAAAAACAAGCTTCGGACTATAAGCATTCAGACTAAGGGTTTATATAAAGAGCTTATGGTTTTTGAAGCAAAACATCAGACTATAAGCATTCTTCTACTATAAAGGCCTATGAAGTTTTAAAGAAAAAAAACATTGGAGTATTAGAAGGCTTTACCCTGAATGCTTATAGTCCGATGTTTTGCTTCAAAAACCATAAGCTCTTTATATAAACCCTTAGTCTGAATGCTTATAGTCCGAAGCTTGTTTTTGAAATGCAATAGGCTTGGTTATAGTAACACTTCAAACACTAGCAACTGTTTAGTCCGATGTTTTGCTTCAAATTTTATAACAAATGTGTCAAGCCATTATACTATGATCTGAAGCTTAGTTCTGAAACCATA
>OY741997.1:130708-349296 GCA_963555575.2 Hygrocybe coccinea
AAACATCAGACTATAAGCATTCTTCTACTATAAAGGCCTATGAAGTTTTAAAGAAAAAAAACATTGGAGTATTAGAAGGCTTTACCCTGAATGCTTATAGTCCGATGTTTTGCTTCAAAAACCATAAGCTCTTTATATAAACCCTTAGTCTGAATGCTTATAGTCCGAAGCTTGTTTTTGAAATGCAATAGGCTTGGTTATAGTAACACTTCAAACACTAGCAACTGTTTAGTCCGATGTTTTGCTTCAAATTTTATAACAAATGTGTCAAGCCATTATACTATGATCTGAAGCTTAGTTCTGAAACCATACTCACATACCCTTATACCATTATAATAGAATTGAATGAGTTGAAATGCAAGTGATAACTGGATGTGTTGGGGTGAAACCTAACAAGTTTTGACAATGACTAGATGTGTTTCAATATAACTAGATATGTTTTGGGCATGACTGGATGCGTTTTTGAGAACATGTTTTGAGTATGACTGGACGTGTTTTAATGTGACTGGATGTGACTGGATGTGACTGGACGTGTTTTAGGCATGACTGGACGTGTTTTAATGTGACTGGACGTGACTGGACGTGACTGGACGTGTTTTAGGCATAACTGGACGTGTTTTAACGTGACTGGATGTGACTGGACGTGTTTTGGACATAACTGGACGTGTTTTAATGTGACTGGACGTGACTGGACATGTTTTAGACATAACTGGACGTGTTTTAACGTGACTGGACGTGACTGGACATGTTTTAGACATAACTGGACGTGTTTTAACATGACTTGACATAACTGAACGTGTTTTAGGCATAACTGAACATGTTTTAATGTGACTGGACGTGATAGGATGTGTTTTACGTGTGATTGGACATGTTTTAGGTGTGACTAAACATGTTTTAACATGATTAAATGTGTTCGAGATATGACTGGACATGTTTTAACGTGACTGAATGTGTTTTAGAACATGAATGGCAGCTGACAAATGGTAGCTGCCATGATTGGCAGCTACCACAAATGCCATAGCATCCAGCTTGATTCCGTACAGTAAATTAATCAAGCTGGATGCAGTGTGGCAGGAGATGACCGAAGTGGATTTTGACATAGATTGTCAGTGGGAATAGGTAGCTTCCCTGAAGGCTGATGGTAAAAGTGAGACAATGTGGTCAAAAGAATAATTTTGTCATTTTGTTATGCCCTGTGCCTTTAATCATGCCTTGAATATTTGCATTTCAAATTATATTGACAAGCAAATGGGTAACTGCCCACTGGCAACTGCCAGAAGAAAGTGAACTGCACCCCCTAGCAATTGCAAGGAAGTGGTTAACTACCCCCCTGGCAACTGCCAGAAGAAAGTGAACTGCACCCCCTAGCAATTGCAAAGAAGTGGTTAACTACCCCCCTGGCAACTGCCAGAAGAAAGTGAACTGCAGCCCCTAGCAATTGCAAGGAAATGGTTAACTACCCCCCTGGCAACTGCCAGAAGAAAGTGAACTGCACCCCCTAACAATTGCCAGGGAATGGTTAACTTCCCCCCCTGGCAACTGCCAGAGGAAAGTGAACTGAAACCCCTATAGTAATTGCAAGGCAGTGGTTAACTACCCCCCCCAACAATGCCATGACAAAGTTAACTATGCCTCCCTAGCAAGTGCAATGCCATAGTTAACTACCCCTGGCAACAGCCAGGACACAGTTAACTATACCCCCTGGCAAATGCAAGCAGAAAGTCAACTATGCTCCTTGCAATTGCAAGGAGTTATGCACTACGACTTTGTGCCAACTGCAAGGAGATAGTTAACCATTTCACCTGACACTACTGAGGCGAGAGCAGGCAGCAGAGGCAGCATGAAAGGCGTTGGAGGACAGGCTGTGGGATGAGGAGAGCCGAAGGACGGATGGCACGGTGTTGTTCGTAAGAAAAGTTTATATGAAAAAAACTAATCTGCACCAAGGGTTTCCGGAGTGCGACTTTGATCGGGAAATTACCTTGTTGTTCTTCAGGGGATGGTAAGCAACTGTTAAACACCTATGGTCTGTGCTCAACAACTGTGTTGTCTGAAGTTTGTCCTAACAAAGATTAGTACAGTCAAGATAACAGTGAACAGCTACCTTGATTAAGATTAAGTCAAGCTGTATGACTTGGAGGATGGATGAACAGTGAGGTCTTTCCTACACAAGGTAAAGACTTTGAGAGTATACACAAGCAAGAGTGACAAGTGTTGTGTATGATGAACAAGGATGGGATGAGCAAGAGATAGTGGAAGTCAAACCAGTCTGTGTGACAAAAACTATCTAACAGAATGTGATGATAATGAAAGTATGAGACAATAAAACGGTCAAGAAGTATTGATGATCAAGGTATCTGACAATATTCCGAAGCTTCAAACGCACATTGGCTACTGGTTCAGAATATGTACTGGGATATCTTGGTGAAGACCAATATATCTTGAGATAAATGACAATAGTAACGGCACTATGTCACAGAATATTTCCCAAACTAGTAATAAAAGAGTATCAATATATCAGATATTGATAGATCAATTAAGACTATCTGATTTGAGAAGGAATAGCAAGCAAGAATAAGACTGGAACTGTAACTGAATTGGTATACTAGCTACTACACAAGTAGTTAGATACTGAAGGGGGTGAATCAAAGGATGATTGGAATGGGGGATCAAGTTTGACTTGGTGGGGATCAACTTTTGACTGATGTCTCCTGCAGAAACTGGGCCCTATTTATACCTTTTCAACTACAGGAGTCATTCAGAGTCATAGGATGGAATATGAAATGAGTGTACAGGTTAGTGAGTCATAACTGGTCATAGTAGAGTAATATGAAATGAGGGGGCATAGGGTGAGTAAGCATTGGAAATAGGGGCATAGGTTTGTGAGTCAAGAGGAATCACAAGGGAGTAATTTGAAATGGGGCATAGGGTGTGCAAGCACATAAAAGGCAAATGGAAATTGGGGCATAGGTTTGTGGGCATATAAAAGGGCAATTGGAAATTGGGGCATAGGTTTGTGACTCATGCAGAGTCAATTACTGAGAATCATATGGTACTGTGAGAAAGGATGGGGGCATAATTGGTCATGATGGTGTCATAATGGTGTCATAAGGTGTCATAATGGGGTCATAAGGTGGGGCTGCTGATTGATCAATGAGTTATCTGAGGGGAGATGAGCCACTGGCTAATCTTCTCTGAGATCTGGGGTGGTCTATGGTTCTCCAGAAATCATGGACCAAGGCTGGAACATGTAATTTCAAATTGGGCTTCTAGAATCAGTTCTTCAGGCTGTGCTTCCTTTTCCAATGTTCTAGAATAGAAGGCTGTGCTTCCTCTGTCAATGTTTTTTGATGGAAGATAGAAGGCTGTGCTGTGCTTCTTTTCCAATGTTCTAGAATAGAAGATAGAAGGCTGTGCTTCTTATCTTATCTGTTATCATGAAAGATAAGAAGGTGGCTGTGGAATGTGGCTGCTCTGATCTTGGATCTTGATGTCTGATGTAAGGCTGTGGCTGTTGATCTTATCCTTTCCTTATTAGTACAGATAAGGATAAGTCAGCTATTATCTAATCCTGTAATCTGATGAGGCCTTGTCCCTTCATTACTGATACTGTAAGCTGGGTTTGATGGTGGCTGGGCACCATCCCTTAGTGCTTGGGGCTATATTCCTGATATTGTCCACTTGTTGTCCTGGCTATTGAGAGAAGGGATACTCCAGCTGAAATTGCAATATTGCAGCTGAATGGAAAATTGCATAAATATCCTTTCTCTAAACTTGTACCATGTTTTTTGATCCAAAACCATTTTGGATCATGACAGCGGCAGCGGAATACCGGCGTAAGGCCCAAGATCGACAGAGGCGGCTAGAGGAGGCTGACATGGCGGCCGTGGCAGGTGGACTCAGAGGGTCGAGCGCAGGGACGGCGTGTGGCGGGAACGCAGACGTGCCAATGGCACCAAGAGCACAGAGTGTAGAGACAGCGCGAGGGGGAAATGTGGGGGAAGCGGCTGATAGAGCGGGTGGGGGAAGGGCGTCAAGCGTAGGAACGGCCGCCGGCGGGTACGAACACGTTACGTTCGAGCGGGTCGAGGGTGAGGGGTCAGAGAGCGAGGAGGTGGCGGGTTTCACGGTGAGTATAGTTAATTTTTCCTTCTATCGTCATCTCTGAATAACAGGTCAGCTAACTCGACCTTTTTCTTTACAGCAGTGTGCCGGTTGCGTGAAGGCAGGCGAGACGTGTCGAGGGACCGCTGGGTACGTGTGCCAACGGTGCCGCCAGCTGAAAAAAGGGTGCACCAACGCAACGCACCGGACGGGTGGCGGCAAGAGGAAGTCGACAAACGAAAAGGGGAAGGCGAAGGCAGGGGTGACACGCAAGCCGCTGGAGTTCAAGACGACGCCGGCCCGTCCAAAAGGGGCGAAGGCGTCGACAAGCAAGAGGCGGGTAGAGGATACGTCAGATACGGGGTCAGAGGCCGTCGTCATAGCGCGGCCGACAAAACGACGCAAGGCGGCACGGGGGACGGGTCGATTCGAGGAGTTGGAGTGGGGCATGGAGCTCGCGTCAGAGCGGTTGGGGGAGTTGACGGGTGGTGGGGGCGGAGATCAACGCGAAGTTGATAGAGTTTGGGCAGCGGTTCCAGCGGGTCCGGCTCGAGCAAGAGCGGATTATGGGCTTGCTGGAGTTGCTGAAGCGGGAGTACGAAGCAGCGGAGTAAAAGTGTATAGAGTTTCTCCTTTTCTTTTCTTTATATCTTTTATCTTTATCTATGTATAAAACACTGGACTTTTGTAAATAGGCTCAATATAATGAACATAATTCGAGTTTCAAATGTATGAGAAAATCAAAGAAATACCGCGGCAGTGTATCAGCGGTATCCACCCAGCCAGGGAAAGCCGATCGGCTCCCTTAAGCATGGGACTTGTTGGCATCATATGACTGCGTCGGCAAAGAAACTAAATAAAAGAGAAGTCTATATATAGAGAGGTAAATATAAAATTCGAGACTAGGGGATACTCAATCATGGTCGGGTTCGATATCGGATAATGGCAGGTAAGTCGGGTTCGGTATATGGGCGGGTTGGCGAGTACGTCGGTGTCGGGTGCGTCGGGTGCGTCGGGTTCGATATTTGTTGGTGGAAGACGTGGGAGACCTAAAATGAGACAAGATGAAGAAATCTAGATAAATATCTCATAGACGAGGTGGAGGTTCTGGAGGTGGACGCAAATGTGGGTGTCTGTCGTCAGACTTTGCGTGAGCGGGTGTCAAGAGCGGGTGGCCAAATGCAGGTGCGGGTGAGACCGGTTTTGAGGTTTGATCGAGGGCGGAAAACGCGAAAATCGGTGACGAGGACGATGAGGAGGTATACTCTCCCCTATAAGGATATTTGAATGAAGTGCGGAGGTATTGAAGCGCTTCATTTACGAGGGAGACGATGATCACGAGGGCGGTGTCGAGAAAACGGTTGCAAGACGGTGGTAGAGCGGCGGTGGATCGTAAAATGATGACTGTGATCTCGTGGGTACCAATACCGACACGATCCTGAGGAGACGGTAAGCCGTTAGTCGGGTGTGGTAGGTCGAGTGTGCCGTTATAGGCGGCCGATGAAGCGGTGATAGCGGGTACGTGTGTGGCCGTGAGCAGTGGGGGCACGTGGACAAAGGTGGGTTCGGGTGGCAGCGGCTGGACGGTGTGAAAAGCGGGTGTGGGAGACTCGATCAAAGGGGGCAGCATCGCGATACGTGGGGACGGCAAACAGACGGTTAACGATAACATGGGCGGGTTGGCTGTAGGGGGGTCTGGGACGATCGGCAGTGGTTCGAGTTCGTGGACGATGAGCGGTGGGGGCGAAACGGGTAATAACACGGTTGGGACTGGAGACGATGGGGGCGGTATCGAAGTTGACAAAAGTGCGGGTACTGATGAGGTGTCGAAAAGGGGATCGGGTGGAGTTTCTACGTTGCTGGACGGTTCCAGGTGTAGACAAGTTGGGGGTTCGATAGGTGGAGAAGGCGGGGGCTCGGTGTCGACGGGGGAGACATCATCGCGTACAACACTCTGACGTAAAACTAGTACTGGGGCCGGGGACGATTTGCGGTTTCGAATTTGTGCTCTAAGTTGGTCTATCGACTCTGTTAAGCGGAGGATCTCGGCATTGGTTTCGTGGTTGTTGGTCTCAATTTGTGGCGGGGGTGATGGGTGAGTGATGAAGTGTTCTACTGGTGTCCGGATAGTGGGTGTGCGGTTGCCCGGGTTTTGCATATGCCAAGAGTCGACGCGGTCTTTCATAGTTTTACCGACGACGTTGCGAGGGAGGTACATACCGTTGGGCAAGACGATGTGGCCATAGTCGTTTTTGCGGCACATACTGTTGACGATGTACTGTTCGGTGGCAAGACAATCGCGGATGTGATGGTGGGAACTTTCACAAAAGAGACAGACGAGGTTGGCGCGGGGATATAGGGACGGGGTCGTTTCATGCCGTTGTGTTTGATGTTTCGAATGGCCGTTGGTGTCTGTGATGGCTTGTGTTAAAGCTGACAACTGTTGGGAAACGAGGTGAAATAAATCAGAGACGTTATGATCGACGGGTTCGGGTTTGGGGATGGCGGGTTCATAGCGGGTTACGACGGGTACCTGGTGGCAGCAGCGGGTGTCGGATATCGGGTAGCGGCCGGTGGAGTTGAAGACAGGTGGGTAACTCTGGATGGATCTGAGGCGGTCCCGGCTAAGAGGAAGTTCGCGCAGTCGTGGAAATCCTGGAAGTCGTAAGGGTCGCTGTGGAAATGGTCGGGCTGCTGATATTGGAGGTGGGTTTTAATGTTTCTTTTGAGGTCGGTATGGAAGCCGTTCTCATACGCGATGTTGCATTCGCGGGTAGAGATTCTTCCTTTGTCAAGTAGGAAACCAGCGATTCGGATGTATTCGCGATAATATTCGCCAAGGTCAGCGCGGGTGTGGATACCGTGGAGGGCGTGGGTTTGTGTGAGTCTGTCGAGGTCGGCTGGTGAGTAGCGGTGATCGTCTTCAGTGCCGGGATACAACACGAGGACTGCGTTTTTGAAGGCGGTATAATCGGTGGCGGATGCAGAGGGTAAACGGGCCCAAAGTTCATAGTCACTAAGGGATGCGTATCGAAGACTGTGTTTGATGTGTCCTGCGTCGTTAAGACCAGCATCAGCGGCAAGGATTTCTATTTCCTCGAAATAGCGGTTTAAGGTGAGCGGGTTTCCATCGAATGTGGGAGCGGTTGAGTGTCCACGAGCAGGCATTGGACGGGTGACGGCATGACGAGTGGTGATAGTAGACATAGTGTGGGATGAGAGTGGGTGGGGTTATATGTATGTGTGTTGGTCGGGTGTGTGGATGACGATGGTTCATAGGACGATAGTTCAATAATTCGTAGGTCGGGTGTTTTCGATATATGTGGATGACGATAATTCGGATGACGATATGACGACGATATTGTTTGACAATAATTCGGATGATGGAAGACGATAATACGTAGGTCGATATTTGATGGTAGAGGTTGGTAGGTCGATGTTTGAAGGCAGGGACAAAGAAACTAGATTCGAGAGAATTCTTGGAGAGTGGTCTCGAAGATGTTAGCCATAACAGAAACCAAAGATAAAATAAATTTAACACTTGATTACCCTCGCGGTGGGCTCCAGATGTAAAGGCTTGTTCGGGGTGGCTTCGGAATGAATGATCCTAACCAAGGGGTGTCAGCGTGAAAGTGACAGGGTAATCAGTGTTGTGAGTCATAGTAAAGTGGTAGTAAGAGAATATAAAATGAAGCCGCCGTCTAATACGACGATAACGGGTGAGAAAATAGGGAAGCCGACGATACCGACGACGTCGGGTACGGCGAGTGGGTAATGATAAAACAGGATAAAATAATAAAGATAAGAACGAGAAGTCTACAGGTTACGACGACGAGAGGTTCTAAGGTGTTCTGAGTGATTCTGAGTGAGAGAAAGAAGGGGGAACTGGATTGTTATTGTTACGGTTGCCGGTCACCGTTTTATAGGTCTATGAAGAGTGAGCTACTTTGGTATAGGTTACTTCGGCCGATAGTAACTACAAAGGAGATACGAAATGGGAAGGAGAAGATGGGAGTTGCGAGGCAACGAAGGAATGGGAATGGAGAGGAAAAGATATAACGAAAAAGATGGAAAGTAAAGGACCTATGTCCAATGAGGACAGGGGGTATAAGTCCGATGTCGGTATAGGGAGTCCGAGATGTCACGTGTGATCGTTTTGGGCGATACAAGTCATCGATGTCGGTATAAGATCGGCCGTCGGTAGACGGTATACAGTGGGTACAGCGGGTGATGTCGGGTTACGTCGGTTTCGAGTATGAGGAAGTGGGACGAGTCGGGTTCGTGAGTATCTATGATATATCGATGATACGTACTCAGAGTGTCGTCAGACCTCTACAACGGGGCATGTCTGCAACCAAACCAGACGCTTTGTACAAATGGCCGATCAGTGTGATGATGTCGGCACGGCGTTGGCTAGCCCGAGTCGAGGTCATTTGTTTGTTACGCTCTGAACATAGACCCGATAGGCAGTCGCGCCACTCTTGATTTGACAATGGTCGAGCAGCAGAATCTGCATGAGAAATGCGAGATATCCATAGTTGGCGCTGGTCCAACCAATTGATGAGGTACAAGGCTTGCCTTGCCTCGGTATTCGGGCCCACCAAGAGCCTGGGATCAGGGAAAACGAAGTGTCCATCGTGTGGATTACTCTTACACATAGCCTTCAGTCGAGAAGGCGCAGTATTAACGTTGAGAAGGGCATTGGCCCATGTGTTGATTGATGGAGGGATGAGGTGACTGTCAGGGTCTTGAAACTTGGCTTGAACAGGCTGCCAGCCAGAATTAGATTTCTTGGTCCCCACTGCAGGAGGCGATAAGCATTGATACATGAAGAAACTTTGATAATATACCTGAACTAATGGCGCTGCACTGTTTCCGAGCTTTCTTGGTAACCTTGACGGTGCGAGGGTGTTCGAGCTCGGCCACTGGTACTCTCTCAGTAGCTGTCAGTACACTCTCTCCATTAACCGTGCGAGGGCATTCGAGCTCAGCCATTGGTACCGTCGCTGTAACTGTTGGTACACTCCCTCCTACAAGAAATGGATCGTCGATGACAGCGAATGGGTCTGGGTACTGGAAGCATGTGCAGGCGTAATTGTGGATTTGCCTAACCTTTTCAACATTGTTTGACCCATTGTGGATGACCGGGAATGATGGGCGGTCGGTCCAATCGGTCATTGTGAGAAAATCTTCGGGAGATCGAAGGGTAGTAACAGACATAATGTTCACGCCGAAAGATAAAGTTTGAAGAGGTCGCATGAACCACACAGGAATACCAGCATCGAAGGCGGCCTGAACATATTGCGGGTTCTCGGTGAATGCACCAACCACAAAAGCCACATGCTTGGCTTTCGGGAGACTGCCTTCCATACGTGGCTTGAAAATCGTGATATAGTCCAGGACAGCGACTAGTTCCAGGTACCAACATTGAGTTTCAGTGACACCAAACACCATCTCTTTGTAAAACGTCGTAAGAGATTCCAAACGACACATTGAGTGGCGCAAAGCAACTTGGAGATTCAGTACAATTGGATTATTTCCGCCTGATTTTTGGTAATCTGTAATCCTTGCGAAAAGATCCTCACACACAACCCGCAGCTTCACGGCCTTTGAGATTTCGAGCTTACCAAGTCCCTCTACAAATTGCCGGCCCGTTGGGACAAAGTCAGCAGCAGTGGGATTCCACCACATGATCGAAAGTGGATCAGCAGGATCCTCGGGACAGCGAGGAATAACGGGCAACCAGCAATATTCCTCCATAAAAGGTTGCGGCCATAACGTGTAATCGTCATCTGCGTAGCGGCAATCATTTCTTAAATGAACCAGGCGTCTACCTAACGGAGGCTTGTAGATGATGTCCATGTTGGGTGATGTTATTATCGTATCGTTTACTCCAGGGTGGAGGCCATCTATTATTGCAGCAACACGAGCATCAAATGGGCCTATAGGTTCTGTAGGATGATATGAATAAGAATAAGCTTTTGTGATAAACACAGCCTGTACCATTAGGTCGGCATTGTTGAAGGAGTTCCAGTGGATCGATGGACATTGAGGATCGATAAAATTAACGGCAGAATCTGGGACAAGCAGTCACTTTAATATTCAATGAAGAGACTTGCTAAGAGACGACGCAAAGTCTGATCTCTTGCGGTGAGTTGAGACCGACGCAAAGTCAAAGTCCCTACTCTGCTGGAACGATGCATAGTTGAATTCCAGGATTGTACAAAGTTGGATGACAAGGACTAACCGTTAAACGAAGAGCACAGGATGCTGCGGGACGTGGGGTGCATGTGAACGGCAAGGCAACGGCAAGGCAACAGCAAGGCAACCTAGAATAATCATGATGGATGTGAGTTATCTTGAACTGCTTTGCGAGATAAGTGCAAGAGACGACGCAGAGTCAAATCTCTCGCGGTGAGTTGAGACCGACGCAAAGTCAAAGTCTCAACTCCACCAGAATGACACAGAGTCTAGTTCTGGGTATGAAGACTGGGATAAGACGGGTATGACTTACTGTTACTCGAATGGAAACGTAGAAGTCGACGGGCTGATTTCAAGTTGTTGACGAAAAAAGCTTATACAGAATTTGTAATCCGGATTCGGTCATGTACATTTGTATGTCTTCGACTCAGAGGAGCCAACCGTCGCTGGTAAGTGTCAAACTCATTCTCATGCACTGGCACATCCTGGAATTAGACTTTGCGTCAACCTGGATGGGCCACGGCAGCAACTTAGACTCTGCGTCAGTTGCTCGCTCTGCTGGAGATTAGACTTCGTGTCGTCTCATTTCTATCATATATCCATTCACTGCTGACGAACATTTCATTCTAGAACTCGTCTTAACACCCTGATTGGAGCAGAGAGAATAAATGGAATCTTCATGAATGTGTGTTTAAACAACATGTGTTTAAACAGATTTTGCATTGTGATGTACATTGTTTAATCACAAGTCATATGGATTTACCAAAAACCTTTAAAAACTCGGAGTTAAGAGGTGTTTAAAGGGTTTTCAGACCCTTTTAAGAATTAGACATGATTGCAGAAACAATTTTCAAACCCTTGGATAAGTAAATATGTTGGGATATAGTATAGACATGACAGCATGTAAAAATATTGGCACTTACTGTAAAACTCACATCATAATAAAAATCCCAAATTAAATCCATTATACATAGGGGCTAAACCTTTGGTCAACTCTATTCATGGCTAACATAGATGAAGAGACATGGGATGACATCGATGGTCACAATTTTATCCTCACATCTAATATCGACATGCTTACATTTGCGACAGATTCCCTTCTCAACCGCAAAGCACTTCAAGAATACATCCTTTATGCAGGCCAACATCCTGACGGCGGATTGAGAGACAAACCGGCACAGCATGTTGTTATTTCATAGTTTCACGACGATCTTCAGTCCTTACGAGAACAATCTTATAAGGATCCCGATGCATACCATACTTCATCTTCACTTTCAGACCTTTCTTCGGCACAACACCACGTATTTTTCTCCCCAGCTCGACAAGCGGAGTTGCCGTGCTCTTGGAAGTCTGCAGGTCAGAATCCACCACATCCATTTTCTCGTCATGATTGTTCACAAGGAGTGAAGCAAACACAAATTTCGAAGAGTTTCACAAATCAGCTTTCATAGCTGCACTCAGTTGGATAGAGGAAGAGGGGATGTCAAAATGTGTAGGAGGCCTTGTTAACTTCGTCGTGAGTCAATTAACTGCTTCACAGCGCATCAGACCAAAATATGATGCGGGGAAATTCCTGTCGTATTGTCAAAGTTTACAAGAATAAGCTGAAAATATGACGGAAATCCAGCTCCTATCAACTTCCTGGACCTTTATCCAAATCCAATGCAAATGTGACCGCAATACAACCAAAAATATGACGGAAATTTGCTACTGTAGCTGTTGGTGCCGCTCCTCGCCACTAAATATATCAAGGTCTGGCATACCCATATATGGCCTCACAGGTCACTATATTTCGTAGCAGTAATAACAGGATACAGTTGACATGGCAGTGAGGTTGGCAGGTTTACAACTTGTACCAGGACATATACGCTTGGACACCTTTGCAAGTTGTCAGCAGACAAGGACCTCTTGCCTCTGCTGCCACTCACTGGTATTCTGTTTAATTTTCACAACAGGCCGGTTATTAGAAACAAATAGCACCCATTGATAATTCATTAGTATCCAACATAGCTGGTAATACAGTGTGAAAAGCGAGCATGAGGAGAGTGGTAAATGATCCGAGAACTGCATGGGAGATCCTCCCAATGAAACGAAGTCCAATTTGAGCACATCAGGAATCAGTATTTTACCCTTTACCACGTATTCCCAGTGGGATTATGTGGAGTCCACATGGACAATTTGACCAATGCGGACAATGTGGACTCCACATGGACTCCACATGGATTCCACATAAAAAGTCGAAATGCACCGGGTTTTTTTGACTTTTTTGACTTTTTCTCTTCCAATATCAATGCTATTGCAAATATACAACTATATCTAGCATTTAACACTTGCAGGGCTTAGTTCAAGACCAATAGAAAGTTTTATTTCTAGTGGGATTCCACATGGACTCCACATGGACTCCACATAAAAAGTCGAAATGCACCGGGTTTTTTTGACTTTTTTGACTTTTTCTCATTCAATATCAATGCTATTGCTAATATAAGATCATATCCAGCTTTGTAGACTCATAGGGCTTGCTTGAAGACTAATAGACTATTTTGTTCCCAGTGGGATTCCACATGGAATCCCACCAAAAATATGAGATTTCTCCACTGTTTTGCTTATATCTTATTGAATAAAACTATTGTTAAGAATACAAAGTTATTGTTAGTGTCTACTATGGAATTTTCTCAGATCTTAATCATAAGATCACACTATGTTAACTGTAGATTCCTACTAGACTGAGCCATTATATGCTCATTAATCTTTCACCATATTCATATCCAGTTATATTTTTATACAAATACAAGTACAAGTTGTTGCTAGTCATCATAGATATTCTCATCATCCTCTTCATTGTTCTTGACATCCACATGTTCTGCATGCTTCTTCTGCTTTTTAACAACTCGTTCTGTGTGAAGAAATAGCATGGTGTGTAAGAACCAGTCAAAGTTACCAATAGTCATTCTCTTGAGAATAGTCTCAAATCCACCTAGCCATGCATTTAACTGCTCACATGCCTAGAATTCAACAATGTCAATATATATCACATCATCACAAAATAATTTACCTGAGTATTGAAGGCACGTTTGTAGTGTGGTTGACCATTCCTGTCATTTTCTACAATAACCAGATTTGGTGCTGAGCCATTCAATGGTGCAGGATTGCACCATTTTCTACAAAGATAGTCGGTTTCACGGTGATTAACATAGTGATAGGAATCAACTATGAATCGAGTGGTATCCTTCCACATATCCCAACTACCATTGGCAAGACTGGTTCTGAGAAGAAGACAGGCCTTATCAATAGCCAAATAAGATGGTCGTGAATCCTTTTCTGGGTAGACAGCACACAACCACTGCAAGATCTTTGTCGGGGATTCAGACTTGTCAAACTTGGTCCAGGCAACCACCACTCCACATGGTGCACATATTGTTTCCACACAGTAAAACCTTGGTGCAGTGAATTGCTTCCTTCGAGGTGCTTCAGCTGCAGGCTCATCATGAGGTTGCTGCTGATTTGTTGTCACTGGAAGCCAGGGGAGATTTTCTTCTGTGGTTCTGCGTAATGCTCGGCTAACACCAAGTACACTCTGACGACCATAGCGGTTGACATGGTTATGCCATTCATGTTGGTGTAGCTGGCAAGCTTGAGTTCCAGTAACCTTGGGTTGGAGACATTCTGACATCCTACACTGTGCTCCAAACTGGGCATTGTGTTCAGCACAGTATGCCCCACCACGTGCATTGTCAAGTTCCTCAATACAGTCTTCCTTAGAACAATGCTATTAAGTTACACATTGTTATCAAACTTTTCATATTTATCATCAACACTTACTAGAGGCCCCATAACAACACCATCCATAACAGCCATGGTAACAAAAGCTGGTTGTTGGTCAACATCCATCTGTGTGTCATCACCTGACTCCCAATTGGCTGCCTCCTGAATAGCTCGAGCAGTATCTTGAGCTGCTAGGTCTGCATCAGGTCCAAGAAGTACAGGCACTGTCCTGTTTTCATCAACCCCAACTATAGCAGCAGGATCATGAACAGTAATAACATCTGCTGTCCTCTTGTATTCATGGGTGCATTCAGAACATGCATGCTCATTAGCACTCCTGATAATTCCCTTGTCTCCCAAGATCTTGAAAGCATCTTTGGTGACTTGGTCAATAGGAAGTCCATCAGGAAGTGTCAAGGTAGTGTCTGAAGCTGCAGCAATTGATCGTACTGATTCCTGAACAAAAGCCTGCCAGACCAGACGGCGAGTGATTTTGACATGGCTTTGGTGACGTTGAAGAAAGCTATCATTCCAATACTCTGTGTAGGCTGAAGCAGAGGCATGAAAGCTGTACATGCCATTCAAAACAGCAGTGGAAAATCCTCGATCAACCCATGTGGATGAGCCAACTTTGAGATATCTAGCAGAATTCAAATAAACTCTGCACCAGTCATCCCCATCTGCCATTGATGCACGTTCATGATCTGCATAATAACTAGTTTTGCAGTCCGGGCATTTTCCACAAAGAACTGGAACATGCTCAAAGAGCTTTGTGCCTCTGATCAGAGTAGCCTGAGATATATCTCTTAATCTTTTGTCCTGGAGCAGAGACCGTGGATTGCAATCCATGGTTTCACACTCAATAGCCTCTGGGCAGATGATATACACTGGCTCTATATCCTGTTGGGAAACAGGCACAAGTTTGCCTTGGAAATTGCCATCTCTATCATATGGATAGAAGCCTAATAATTTGGAAAAAGAATCCAGTTTGTTGGCCACAGCATTTGTTGCCATATCTTCAGACATATTATTTCTGTTTTCAGTTCTTTTGAAGAGGCTGTTGGCAGCAGTATCAAGTCTCTTTTCCAGAGCACGTGCAAGACTCTTCATCCAGGAGGAGAGAACTATCCTATTCTCTCCTTCAAACACAGGATTCTGCTGCCTTGCATGTAAGTTCAGCAGCTCGGGATTTTCAACCATGGTGAATAACAGAGTAAGAACTGTGGCCAAAGATATGTCAGAACCAAAGTGTTGGTCTACAAATGCACTGAATGCTGAGAATGCAATTTTTGGAAAAGGATTCTCCTCTGCAAAGGCAGACACTAGTGGCAAGGCTTCAAATGCTATGGTTACCATCCAAAATGCCAATACCACCCTCCCATTACGAGAAGTTACTGCAAAACATGCTGCAAATAGCAGCTGGAGACTGAATTGCAATAGTGTGCGCAGAGAGAATTCTCTAAAAGATCATAATTGAATGCATTATATGACTTGTTCAACTAGATACTTACACTGAAACTGGATTCTTGCTACTCCCAGATTTCTGGACCTTTTTCGGGCCTCCTGCCACATCATTAGCTTTTCTCTTCCCCTTCAACTTCTTTCCAGAACCTCCGGCACTGGGCTGTACCAGACCTCCATCTGCGAGATACTTCGCTAAATCCTTGAAGTTATAGGTGGACTTTTCAAAACCCCACACAGCCAGATCAGACGGGCACCCCTCATCATTCTCCAACCACAAAATCATGTCGGCGAAGTTTGAAACTTTTGGAAAGTTAGGGCTGAAGTATCGGAACCACATAGACTTCGAGACAAACAGCTCAATGAGCTCAATCCCAGTCAGCCGCTTTCCCTTCCAAGTTCCCTGAGAAACCATTAGCTGCATGGTTTTAGAAGCCCGAGCATGTGCCATGAATTTTTCATATGCAACACGTAAACTGTTATCATTGCGATTGGTAAGGTGGAGCGGAATCCCAAGGAGAGTTACAATATCCGGTGTGGTGGAAGACAGGGTGATCTCCGAAGTCGAGGCCAACACAGGAGGCAATGCTCTGGACAGTAAATCATCCTCCTGATCCTGTATCTACATTAGAGACGTGGATATGAGACAAATGATATATGACTGACCACCAAAATGGAGAGAACCCAGTCAGAATTCGCATGCTTCCAATTAACAGACTCATCATCATGAAGGGCATCCAAAAACCTGCCACGAACTGCCCACGTGTCATCATCATCACGCACATAAACACGATTGTTAGATTCTATACCAGGGTCAGTACATAAGTTAATATAGAATGAAGATAACATACTTCGAATTGGGGAGTAACGTCTCGCCAGCTGCGTTAAGATAGGCGGGAGACCAGGAACTATGTGATGCTTCATGGACATAGCAGGTTTAGCATCCTCACGGTTGCTCGTGTACAATAACACCTTCCCCATCAGCGGGGTCACAAGTTCTTCACGACGCATGTCATCAGCATCAGCAAAATTAAACACGTTGCCCATGGCTCTCCCGCGAAACAGACCCCCGGTCATGCGAGAGGCACCCTGCAGATTTGCTCGCTGTGGGCTGCCGGGTGGACTCACAGAATAAGGGATGCGAGATGCAGCTGGCAGATTTGCTCGCAGTGGGTTGCCAGGCAAACTCATCATAAAATCAGAGGTGCGAGGAACACCTGGCAGATTTGCTCGCTGTGGGCTGCCAGGCGGACTCCACATCATGACTTCATGTAAGTCAGCATCAATCCCCAATAGACCAGCCCCAGGGGCTGCATCCTTCCCAGCGGCATCAGATGCCTCATTGAGGGGGCTAACACGCAGCTTCGAAGCCTCAAGCACCTGATCACCAATGGGTACCTCATCCATGGCATGGTCGGTGACACCATGTCCAGGCATTTCAGCCGCGTACTCGTCGTTATTATCCGCGCTCTTTCCCTCATTGGTGCTGGCTGTACCACCACTCCCACCCTTATTCTCGGCAACCTTGGCAACATCATCGGCCTCCTTGGTAACCTCCGCACGTACAATCCGTACTTTGAGCCCCTCGCCATCCTCATGGAGATCTTGAGCAGCCGGGTCTGGCTCCTGGGAGCCCTCGCCATCGTTCTCGCTGCCATTGTTGTCGCCATCGTTCATGTTGTTGCTTTTGTGGATGTTGGCGCTGTTCTTGCCGTTGTTGTTGTCGATGCTGTTGTCAATGTTGTTGCCGTCGTCGTCGTCGTCGTGGTTGTCGTCGTCGTTGTCGTTGCTGTCATCGTCGTCGTTCTCATTGCTGTCATTATCTATCTCGTTGCCCGCCTCGTCTTCGTCATCACCATTCTCGCGGTCCTCTGCTTGGTTGGCCACCTGTTGGGAGGCAGCACCCACCTTACGGATGTCTGAGCGACGCTGACGGCCCACGGCCACGGGGGGGGCTCGATTGGGATAAAGGGTGGTGGTGGTTGAACGTTGGCGAGGCGGTGGGGCTACGGTTAGCCCACTACGCTCGAGGGCGCGCTCAGCCCTAAAGTAAGCCACTGTAGTCAATATTGTAGCCCCAAAAAATGAAAGTAAAACTTACCTGGTAAGTTTTGTGGGCGTCCCAGCAGCATCGGCCGCGGCATCTTTCGCGGCGCGCTGCGCAGACGACATCCTGAAGAAAGAGAAGGGTTTAGCAGGCGAATACATAACCCGGTGAGCAGGTACGCACTTGCGACCTTTCCCTTTCCCTAACCCGCCTCTTTTTTTAGCCGGACGCACGGTTGTCGCGTCGGTCTGCAAGTCTTGGGTGTTGGGTGCGGCCCCACGGCGGTTTTGGCGCCTATGGACGACTGACTTCGTCTCTGCGTTGGCCTCGACCTGTTCGGCATTCCCTGTGGCTGCGTTGGGTATGGCCGTGCGTCCGGTTTTGTTGCGGGCGCCGGCTATCGTCTCTGAGTTGGCCTCGACCTCGTCTGCAGCCGGCATGGCAGGCTTTGCTGCACGGCTGGCGTTTTTGGGTGTATCGACGGCCATCGTCTTGGCTTGGCGTGACCGTGTCGTGGGCATCGTCGTTGTCGTCTGGCTTGTTCTGGCGTTATGGCTGTAACCCTATACCCTAGAAAGTATTAAGTAATCGTTATTTGGTTGTACAATTTTGTTGTTTGGCGCAGCTTTGCATGGAAAAGGTCCGTGCGCGATTAACACAACCCATATAAACCCGTGATGTTGATATTTAAGTCGGGGAATTCCCCCTTTTCAATTTATAAGGGTTTAAATATTAGATATCAGAATATTATATATTATATATTAAAATCAACATTAAATAACTTTAACTCGGGATAGATTTATGTGGACTCCAGGTGGACAAAAATCATGTGGAATCCGTGTGGAATCCACATGGACTCCACATGTCCGTGTGGAGTCCACATGGAATTAACCTGGAGTGGGAGTGAATTTTTTGACTGGCAAAATGTCAATTTGGCTGGGATGGATTTCATGTGGAATCCATGTGGACTCCACATAATCCCACTGGGAATACGTGGTAAAGGGTAAAGAGCTCTCAGGAATCCATTGGGGCGAGCTTCCTAGCAAGCGCGTTTCTTTTTCATCCTTGCGACAGCTTTGATTTTCTGTGATTTGGCAATTTGGGGAGCTGATGGTTTCGCCGCGGCCCTCACCTTGCACCTTTCACCTGCCTCACCTTGCGACTGCAATACACCACTGCCACTCCCAGATGCCATTCCAATTCCTACCTCCATTTCACCATCACTCAACAGGCTGCTACACCCATCTAGGTCCTCCATGCTTGCATTGCTCGAATGGCCATCTTCAGTGAATGGGGGTAATTCTGATCCATCCACTGACGGAGAGTTGCCACCCGGAACACTTCTGCTACTAGCACCATCTGTGTTGTTGGTAATGTCATCTCCCAAAGGGGGGCCATTGGTGGACGGTCTGGATTCAATATCGCGGTGGCACTTGTGGGCAGCCATGATGTTGTCCAATGGATCATCTTCGTTAAAAGTCATGGTAACTGTTGACTCAGTTGAAAACTGCTGTAAATCTGGAACTTGTCTAAAGCAAATCAATCATATTCTTGTGGATAACAACGTAAGACTGAATACATACATGTTCCACCAATTCAATGTGGCAATGCACCACTCATCCTCTGGATCTATCTTGAATAATCTGACGATATTGTTGAAAAACTTCTGAGCATTGAAATTGCCATCTACGCTAGACCATTGGTTCTTGGAACTGAGCAAGAATCGCATCTGTAAGAGGTCACGTTTTTGAGCACTGTGATAAGCATTGGATAACAACATATATGTACCTGTACTGCTGCATATGCAATTGTTCGCGGAGTGACTTGATTTAGTTGATGGATCTTACCCTTCAACGGTTTGGTACCCTTGTGATCGGCAGACAGAATTGCTGAGCCCGGACCTGTGAATATATGCTGATACACCTAATTCTTGAAGTCAGAAAATGGGGGCAGAAAGAATTGACCGAATACTTACACGTATGAGTAAATAACCGTGCAACAGACCCTTGTCCTTTTGCATCAGGTCATATAACTCAGTGTCATTGTACAGGAAAGACAGCCAATCGGCAGCTGTGACCCTCAACGAGCCATCCTTGAGAAGATTCATAACTGTTACGCCTCCACTTTTTTCCACCTTTACCCCATACGAACCCCTTCCTCAGCCTCTTCGTCCACAAGTCAGTGTGAATCCACCGTCTTGGTTCGAACCCCATATCCGGCATATCACCGGCTATCAACAAACCACCGCACGACTCATACACCGGAACACGTGGGTCGCACATAACACCACGAGGTTAAGGGCAGAAGAAGCAGAAGTAGTTGAACTATTAACAGCGGAGGACCCCAAGAACAATGAGACCCCAGCCTGGAGTCAAGAACACGCCACAACAACGCTGATGCCAGACAATCGCTACACAAATCCATGGCTACGCAATGACTGGCGGTTGCCGTGCCGGATGAAGAAGCCTACCCTCAAGTCATTAACCTATAAAGGTCACAAGTAGTCAATACATATTTTCCTTTCAGCTTAGTCTGGTTCATATCCCCCAGTCGTCTAGCTCATCCCTGTACCATTGTCACCTTTGAATATTACTTGGCTTCTCTTTCTCTGTTCTCTAAGTCGTCCTCATTGTGTTGCTTGTGTTGCTGGAGTCCGTCCTGAGACGTCCCATAACAATAACCTCACTGCAGATGATCGCATTACAATCATATGGAGGAATCCATTAGACAAGAGCACTCATGAAATATTGTTGTTGAACCTCTCATGGTATTGTTTGGGGCATAAGAGCCTTGCTGTCATCAGATGATTGAATCCTCGAATAAGCTTGTTTTGATCTTTCATGATGGCTGGATTCACAACGTCGCCAGGATTCTTCAGGATGTAAGCGATGCCAGCATGCTTCAAACTTCCACGATCGTCTGAACCTGCATCGGCTGCTGCTGTAGCAAGCTAGAAACGAATAAGGGTAATTAAATACCATGCATATAATCAACTTACTTTAGCAATAAATGAACTCATTGCCTTGGGATCATTCTTGAACCTCGAAACAATGTTGCTGAAGCCCGGAACAAGTTTGGCGAATTCGTTATATATGTGAAGATGACATTCATGATCATTGTTCCTATATCACTTTATCAGTAACAGAATAGCTAGTTGAAAATAAAACACTCACTCGGATGCATTATTTACAATCAGGACATTGGCGAAATTTTCGGAATTCATCCCAGTCTTCATCATGGTGGTAATGTCGATGAATGGATCCATGCTGAGTGGGATCCACCAAGCGACACACAAGTACTGCTCCATTGGATCATCACTTAAATGTACCAATCAGTTGGCAACATATTGTATCATTATGACCCTCTTACCGATTCCATTTATGTGTAGTGCTTGTACTACCATTGAGACTGTTGAGTAGGGACTGAGCATGGCCCTGTTGAATGAGTGCATCGTCAGTGACCATCGTGGTCAAGAGTTAAGAAATGTTATGTTATAAATTTATTATAATAATAAATTTATGACATATTTTTCTGTCTATGGTATCAAAAATAATCATTCACACTCTTTACTTTCCTTCAGGTCCTTTCATTTTGATATTCTACATCGCATTTAGCTTTAAAAAATAATATGATAGATAGAAATCCTCACATGAAGACAGACACACTTTTTTTGCTGGAGGCTCCAGTTCCTCGAGCTCATTGCTCTCAGGCTCAGTAGTGCTCCCAGTGTGATGGTGATCGGCCAGAGCAGCCTTTGCACTGTATTTCATTGCCAGTGAGTCCTCAACATGATTGGCAGGAACATCTCCTTGGCCATCCTCTGGTGTAAGTGTCCAATCCTCAACATGTTCACTGCTTTCGTTTGCTGGGGCATACATGTCCAGATGCGCAGGAAAAAGTATCACAAGAGTCTGAAAAGAATACAGTTAATTCTATTGGGATCTGCAAAAAAAAGTGTACTCACAACTGCACCAGGCTGATTTGGTGTAAATGTGATATGAAACTCATGAGCATCACTACTCATAAAGTGGTAGGTCTGGGGGAGTGGTATCGACAGTATGTTGTCGGACATGGTGGTTGGGATGCTAGCCTATCTGGTCTTTGCCGACGTCTTGCAAAAATCTTCAATAAGTACATCGACTACCAGAATGAGATACAATTAAAGTTGTCAATCAATTCATACAACCAAACAATGTTGCGATGTACCATGGTCAGAAGCTTGCCTGTGCCTCCTTTGAGCATCATACTTCACCATGGAAATCAATCCGGCCCTTGGGTTTGGGCATCTACCTCCAGCACCAGGTGCACAACAGCACGCACAGTTTCAAATGCAAATAGGGACTCAGATACCCACCTCACATCATGATGGGTTCAATTTCCCTCTCTTGACACCCTTGATTCCCTCTTCTAGTACTCCAGCTCCGCAACAGACATATCCCAATTCTTCATCTATTACACATCAGAATCTCCCGGTCATGTCAGATCTGGCACTTACAGCAATAGCACCAAGGGCGTATCCCACAGACCTTGCCCGGGGACATATGCAACCTCGACCTCCACCTACTGTACCATACCAATTGAATCCTGGGGGGAAACTTAAGAAAGGCGGCGTTATTCGGGAGTTTGTGATGGTTGAAACACGGATCCATTACCTTGAGCATGAAGTGCATGCACTGCAGAATGAAAAAAGACAGCTGCACAAAGCACTCAACTCCGTACAATCTTGCATGGACCAAAGGCTCACCGCCATAGAAAAGAAGTACGATGAGCGCCTTGCTTTGCTTGCCGCTGTGCAAACGGTTCCGACTTGTGCTCGAGATTCCGAAAGTGAAGATACAGGTGATGGGTCTGATGACGAGTCTGGTGACAAAAAAAGTGAGCTGCAGATACAAGCAAAAAAAAGTATGGACACCGCAAACCATGCAAAAACCAAGGTACCGTCTAAATTCCCTGTTCTGTAATAATTGCATTAACAAGAATCATATCAAGCAACTCACCAATGTCATGTTTTGCAAGTTCTTGGGGGTTGCCAAGCTTACTGAAAAGGAACACTTCCCGATTGCTGGAAATGATGATGATGAACAGGACCTACCTTTAGTTCATGGCTCCCAAGATGTCCATCAAGTTCGTTTGCTATGGAACAAATCGTGAAAAGACCCACAGAACCACAAAGCAATTATGAAGATATCTGAGTTTGCAAAATCACATGGCTGTGATTATGTCTCTGAAGCCGCTAGCCTTCTTGGGGTCGTCACGCAAGGAGATCTTGATCAGAGGTTCTTCAAGAAGTATGAGGCTCTTCAAAAGGTGTGGCGAGGAACAAGTGGTCGAAAGGCGACTAAACCAGGTGATGGCCTAACTAAGAATAAACGTGATAACCGTGCACAAGGGGTGAGTCGAGCATTTACTTAACATTGAATTACTGATGCGCATTACAATCTAGAAACTTGAGGTTCGAGAGCATAAACGGGAGAAGCTTCCCAGAGATTCTGAATGGAGGGCTGCTAAGTATGATGCTGCATTCACAATACAACAAATGTCAGATGATGAGGATACATTTGACGGGGAAGGGGAACTCATACCGAACATTTATACTTCCCAAGCTCCGGACAGCCGCTCAATCATTGTGAGTGAACAATTACATGTATGTTCATGAGCTGATAGTCACATCAACAGGTAAATGAATTATTTGAGGCAATTGACGCCGTTCCTGATCCACAGGCTTCAGCACAGTATGTTAAACGTGAACGTGGAGAGAAAAAGGAACAACCACCTCCAATTACAAAAAACCTGGTTGGGCGAGCACGTCGATGGATGGTAGACCCTACATGGTTGAAATCAAACACGGATTTTGACCATCCAAAGTGCATTGCTGATAATGGGAAAGTGTGGGGCAACACCGAAGATCCTGATGAGATTGAGTTGCGGATGAAACAAGCAACAGAAGAGAAAGCAGAGCTGAAGCTGAAGCATAAACGGGTCATCCATGATGGAGAAGGGAATGCTGGTGGGTCCACGAAGAAGAAAGCAAAGAGAACATGGAAGGGGAATAAAAAAGGGAAAGATGTTCCAGGAAAATCGAGAGCCGCAACTGTGGGGGTAGAAGATGAGGAAGAGGAATTAGTATTTGACTAGATGACGGCAGCATTGTCTTTGTCATTGTCTTCAAAAACTTCATCAGGTTCAGCGCCACACTGTATTTTTGTCTCGTTAGTAGCGCAAATTTGATCCCAAATGCAATGAGTACACACATGATCAAAAGATATTGAGATCCAGATCGCTTTATTTATCTTAGACAGACGAACTGGGATCAGTGCTAAGGGGCAGTCAATAGATGTCACTGGTATGATCTCATGAGGGTGGAATTGGTTTTCATTGGAAACATGAATCCCTAAGATGGATTGACTGATAACTGTTATGGTGTAGGAATTGTCAGAAGTGTGGATGACTTACAATAAATCCCAGGGCATGTGCGGTAACTCCTGATGTGGCTTGCCCAAATCCTGGATCTGCACTGCAAATATATCCTTGATCTGCACTGGCACACGGTGCCTCCATACTCAATAAAAGCAAAAGAGTCAGCCTTGCTCCGTGTATTCGAAGTTGAGCCATAGCAAAGACCATCTTTGCGAACATATTGCAGCCTTCTTGCCACTTTAGAGCCAATGAAAGATATTCCTTCTTCAAGGGAAAGCTCGCAGCGCAAGCGTAAGTCCGGCCAGAGTTGTCGACAATAATTGAACAGAAGAGTGTATGAATCTGTGCCATTCGCACCTGGGCCGCTGAGATTGATGGTGTGGAGATTTGTAGGCTTGGGAAGTCATTTGGGAAGGGAGACATGGTCAGCTGATGCTTCACCACAAAAGATGGCAATCTGTGTCATCATACCGCCCCATTCTTTTGACGCCTCAGTGTTGATGATCCGTTCAACTAGCCTGCGTTCGTGAGGGGATGCATCTGGAGGGAGACCAAGGAGGAGCTCATATATGAGGTGAGTCTGTACCCAATTTCGAAGCATTGTAAACTCCATTTGACCGCCATCATGACCATTGTGATTCACATTCTCCAGCATTCCATTGAATCGTTCAAAAGTGAAGAGCCACCATGTGTAAATCGGTCCGAAGATCTTTATCATGCCTGAGAAGTGCATCGCAATGTGGTGATTTATCGTCAAAGGAGCACCGATGATGCAGTTTCCACGTCCATAACCCCATAATAAGAGGTAATAAAAGATGAGAACTTCGCAAAGGTGCAAATGGGACTTGGGACACTCCTGATGCTAACGCGATAAAGTGCGATAAAAATGCGCGGTAATACAAACAAATGCGAAGGTGCGCAGAGTGACGGGGGATCAAAACACAATGATATGGAACTTAGCTAAATGTCCTAGGTGACGGCGCGATACGCGAGGTTTACACGGGTGAGACAGCGAGAACGCACTAAGACTTATTCTGTAATAGTGGCAGACGCACAACTAGGAGAAACGCAGACTGAGTGAGAATGATTGTGTTTAAGAGTTAAGTGCAACTGGTGGAGAGGGGGGAACTGGGTTCTTGTTATTTTCCTACTACAGGACACATTTTATACTGTATAGAGATAGGGGCTAAAGGGTAAGTAGGTGAAATAGAAAATAGTAAATGTCACATGAAAAGAGGTGAATCGGCTTCAGGATGGTGAAGATAGCGAAGGATTTCAAATAGAAAGGTAAAATCACATGAAACTGGGAAAAGGGAAGAGAAGAGACCGGGCAAATTCCATTTCTTGTATTGGACTCGATATCCGAACGCACAGGACGTGTTAATCGTGGTGTTTCATTGTGTTGAGGTCAGGTCTCTGGGCTGGACAGTGCGAGAAGTTATCACAAGATAGCGATGTGAGGTTTGAGTGTGCGCGACGCTTCATGTAGATTGGCAAGAGATTGGTAGCCGTGCGCACACGAGTATCGCAGGTTGCACAGGTTGTGTGGGTGTCTCGTACGTGTGCTGATTGTGGAGGTATCGTGCTATGGTTCAGGAGAGGTGGAAATGAGAATATTAATGTTTCCGTGCCCAGAGGGGAGAGCTGCATATCACCGAGAAGGATCATATGCTGGCAGTAGTTTGTGAGATACATCTGCCCAGCTTTGGCCTGAGTCATCGAAATAACCTTTGTCGAGAGCATCTGGACTAGTGCTGCCAAAGTTCAGTTCTGAACTGATCCGAACTCAGTTCGAACCCTGAACTGAACCCCAAGTTCAGTTCAGTTCAGGCCTCTTGGCTGAACTGAACCACTTAAAGAGTTCAGTTCAGTCAAATTCATGTCTGAACTGAACCAATTGCCTTATATAGTAAGAGTTCAGGGTTCATAGCCTAGGCTGAACTGAACTGAACTGAATTTTGCAGTTCAGTTCAGGGTTCACAAAAAAAGGGTCTGAACTGGACTGAACTGAACTTTGGCAGCACTAATCTGGACACCGACACATAGCAAGATAATCATGTCATAGAGAGTTTTGCGTCTGTGAGAGTGGGTTGTTTTGACAATCTCTGTTGGTAAAATCAGCGGTACCGTGTCTGGAATTTCATCATCTTGGTCCTTCCATGCCCACCAGAGTACGACAGGTGTCACAGTGAGGAGTTGCCTCCACTCGTCTGCTTTCTTTAAGGATTGGTTCTCGCCAAGCTAAAAGATCCGGACGAAGGGAATCATGTTACGGGACGTCTTTGACGGACTCCAGCAACTCAGGCAGCGCAAGATTTTGTATACTGAAGAGAGAATGAGAGACCAAGTAAAACAGCGAATAGATTCAAGGGGAAAGTGGTACAATGTTGAGTATAGACGACCGGGGGAATTGAACCAGACTAAACTAGGGAAATACTAACTACCTGCGTCCCTTATAAGTCAGTGACTCGAGGGTGGGCTTTTTGATACGTCGTGGTAACCGCCAGTCGTTGCGTAGCCATGGGTTGGCGTAGCGATCGTCAGGTACTGGCGTTGTCTCGGCGTGTTCTTGACTCCGGGTCGGGGTCTTGTTGTCCTCGGGGTCCTCTGCTGTCAATAGTTCAACTACCTCAGCTTCTTCTGCCCGTAACCTCGCGGCGTTGCGTGTAATCCGTGCGTTTCGGTGAACCAGTCGTGCCGTGGTTCGCTGATAACCGGTGATATGCCGGATACGTGGTTCGAACCAAGATGGTGGATTGACGCTGGTTTGTGGACGTAGGGGTTGCGGGAGAGGGTCGTATGGTGAGAAAGCGGAAAAAAGCGAGGGCGTAACAATACCCCCACCACAAGGTGAGACGTCCCGGGTCGCAGGGCCAGCTACGGGGGCGTCGTGGGAGAGGTCGTGAGCGGGGTCAAAGCCGTAGAGGGAGGGGGAGCCGTAGAGCGAGTCATAAACCTCCCAAACATCGCTGTCCTCACCCTGGAGGAAAATAAAATCATCGTTGAAGTAAATTGGGTACGTCCCAGGTAGGCGATGGTGAGGACGAGGAGCGAGAAAAGAAGAAGGGAAAAGCCGCCGATCATGAGGAGGGAGTAAAGTCGAAGGGAAGCGGGCGGAAACATCGGAAGGGCGGACGATGTCCATGTTCCCGGAGACGTAGACGGAGACGGCGGCGCGAAGATAACGGGAATTCGTGAACGCGCGACGACGAAGGACATCTTTGGCGGGGTAAGGGGAGTAATCGAGGTAGTCAACGTTGAGACGGTGGTCAAAAGCGTGAGGCATAAGTCGGAAAGAAAAAGGAAAAGGAAAGACAGTAAATAACCGAGAAACATTAGGGCCGGTCGGGTATCATGTGACCGGGAAACGGGCCGGGAAGGAAACAGGAAGATGAGTAAAGTGATAAGGAGTCCGAACATCGAGTTCGGCGAAAGCGGAAGAGGGAATGGGATGGGGGAGGGAGAATACCTGGTCGATGGAATAGGCAAACTGATGAGCGGGATTGCGTGGTTGAACCGTAGGAGAGAGAGGGACTGGAGAGAGCCGTATGACGGTCGAGATGGCGTCAACGGGAGCAGACTCGTAGAGATAGGCATACCGGACGCCATCAGGAAGAGGATATTTCCGGAACTCGTGGGTCTTTATGCCGGCGAGAATAGATACGACATGTTTGGGATAAATGGCAAGAAGGATGGAGTCAGGAGAGAGCTGACGAGATGGTAAGGACATCCCTGGAGGGATTGCGAAGATCGAAGAGCGTAGGCGAACGGGTTTTGCGGCACGAGGATGGTCTTTATGGAATAGACGAACAAGTTCTTGACAATTTTTTGTCTCTACTTCTGGAATCCAGGAATCTTCGTCGCGTGGGTAACCAAGCCAATGAACAAGATAGAATAATTTATTCCGACGGATACGAGAATCAAGTATCTCTTCGATCTCGTATTCTTCTTCGTTGTCAATGAGATCAGGCGGAGGTCGTGCCTGTTTTGCAGTCTGTGTCGGAAATGCAGGGGGCGTAAATGGGAGAAGTAATGCCTCATTGAACACAGGGAAAATACGCCACGAAGAAGGTAAACGTAGACGATAGGATGAAGAACCAATCTTTTCGGTTATATCGAATGGTCCGTATTGTTTGTGGTCGAGTTTCTTCATAGGTCGATCGCTGGTTAGATGTTTTCCCTGTAGCCATACCTTATCCCCAACAGCAAAGGATGTCGGCTTTTTATGTTTGTTGTACTGCGTTGTCATCGTGTCACGGGCTTTCTGTAGTGCGATCGTGACTTGTGTTTGTACTTTGGCCATTCGGTCCGAGTATTGCTGTACGGATTCGTTTGTGGTTTCTTGTGATGATGAATCACCTGTCCAGGGATGTTGGCCTTGGGTGACGAAAAAGGGTGAAAAGCCTGTTGCGGAAGTACGATTAGCGAGGGCAAATTCGGCTAGAGAAATCCAATCGGCCCAATCATCTTGTCGATAATTTGTAAAATGCCGTAGGAAGATCTCGACTTCTTGATTCATGCGCTCGGTTTGGCCGTCAGCCTGTGGATGATATGCGGTTGTTGGTTGACCTTTGATTCCGATGAGGCGATAAAGTTCCTTTGTGAATTGTGATACGAAAACTGATCCACGATCAGAAACGATACGACGAGGGAGACCAAAACGCTTGAATTGATGGTCACGAAGGATTCGCGCCCAACCTTCCAAGGTCAAAGCGATATTGGTCGGTACCAGGATGGGATGTTTCGAACGTTTGTCGACGATCACTAGAAGAGCGTCGTACCCTTGTGATTCTGGCAATGGTCCGATCATGTCGACCGATATCGTATGCCAGTTATACGGTGGTATTTCGTGGGGATGTAATTGTCCAAGTTGTTTCCCACGCATTGGTTTATTCATTTGACATTCGGGGCAACCTGCGATGTAACGGGCAACATCTTCTTGTATAGTCGGCCAAGTTGTATGTCGTTGAATCAGTTCGATTGTTTTGTCGCGACCAGGATGACCAGCGACAGGAGTATCATGATGTTGTACAATGATATCGATATTGGTGGGATTCGGAACGGATATAGTAGCGAAGAGATGTTCAGGAAGTCCGATGAGATTCTGGTTATCGTCTTCATCCGGAACATGATCGATATGCCGTGAGAGAAGATCGGCTTTTTTGTTCTGACTTCCTTTTCTATGTAATAAACGGAAATCATAATCCTGTAGGAATGCAACCCATCGTGCTTGTCGCCGTGTGAGGTTTTGTGGTTGTCGGTAATAAGTGAGATTCTGATGATCGGTGAATATATCCAGTTGTTGTTCGGCACCGAGAAGGAATTGTCGCCAATTTTCGAAACAACGAATGATCGCTAACAGTTCCTTGTCATGGACATCATAATTTCTTTCGGCTGTTGACATCGTTGTCGACATGAATGCGACAGGACGGAAAAGACCATCCGGCTGTTCTTGTGATAACACAGCGCCAGTTGCAAAATCGGAGGCATCACATTCAACCATAAACTTGCCCGTTTGATTTGGCAGGACGAGGATTGGGTCAGTCGTGATGATATGTTTCAGTTGTTCGAATGCGACTTGTTGTTCGGGTCCCCAATTCCATTTTGTGTTGCCGGTGAGGGAATTCAATGGGAGAGCATGACGCGCATAGTCCTTGACGAAACGACGGTAAAAATTGAGAAACCCAAGGAAAGATTGTAATTCCTTTTTGTTACGTGGAATTGGCCAATCCATGATAGCGGTGGTTTTGACTGGATCCATACGGACATGTCCGTCTTCGACGATTAAGCCGAGGTATTCGACGCGAGTGGAATCAAAGGTACATTTCTTTGCCTTCAGGAATAGGTTGTTGTCGCGGAAGATCTGTAAGACTCGTTTCGTTCGTTCCTTATGCTCGTCGAGGTCCTTCGAGAATATGAGCAAATCGTCCATGTATATCATGAGCCAACCTTCACGGATCTCATAACGAAAGACATAGTTCATCATTCGTTGGAATGTTGGCAGCGAATTCTTCAGACCAAAAAACATGACCGTTGGTTCGAACAAACCCTTTGGCGTTAGGAATGCGGCTTTTTGTTCGTCACCTTCACGGATACGAACATTATTGAAGCCCCATCGCACATCGAGTTTGGTGAAGTATTTGGCATCGGCGAGTTGGTTAATGATGTTGGTAATGAGTGGAAGAGGGTATTTGTCATCAATGGTATTAGCGTTTAACCAACGATAGTCTTGTATGGGCCGTAACTCATTCGCGTCTTTTTTTGCAACAAAGAAAAAGGGGGATGCATATGGCGATTTCGATGGACGGATTCGGCCAGTTTTCAAGTTATCATCGAGGAATTCGTCGAGTTTCTTTCGTTCGGGATTAGATAACGGGTAAAGTTTACAATCATGGTGGTCGGGTGCATCTGGTTTCATATTGATGGCATGGTCCCATGGTTTGCGCGGTGGTAACTCGTCGAAGGATGACGGTTCGAATACATCATGATACTCCAGATAATGTGGGGGTACGAGGTCATCGATTGTTCGTTCCACTGTACCCGTTGCTTTCTGTGCGAGTTCCGTTGACTTTGTCATGACGAAATTCATCCATGCTGGTGTAGGCCAGACGATAGTCTGGAAGTCGACTGTTCGGATGGTACTTGGTTTACCACAACCGCTGAGGCAACGAGAAAAGGAAACTTCATTGGTGATCCAATCGATTTCTGGGTTATGTTTCTTCAGCCAATCAAAGCCGAGGAAAATGTCCATTTTTGCTAGGGAAAGGACAGCACAGCGAACGATTTCGGAATGATTGCCAAGTCGAAGGCGAAGTTCAACATATTCCGTTATTTGGCCATCTTTTTGTTTTGACCCATCACTGGTGTATGCATCGAATGGTTGTTCATATTTTCTTGTTGGTAATTTATGGGCTTTGACGAATCCGGAGTCGATTGCGGTGAGGGTACAACCAGAATCCAGCATACACTTTACAGGGTATTGACGGGTGTCAGTCGTTGTGGTGGCAAATCCATACAGGATAAGGGAGAGACGAAGAGTGGTTTCGGTCTCAGTGGATGTGACAACATGGGGATCTGTTTGTGGCATTTCTTTTTCCAACCAAGTTATGGCATCGGACAATGGTATCCGTCGTAGACGGAGTACGGCTGCTGGTGAAACTTTCATGACCCATTGATCGTAGATATCGTAATCGAGGAGAAGTTCCAGTGCTATTGGCATCGATGAGTTTCGGAGTGCAAGAATCGTTTCTTCCGCATTGAATTCGGATTCGACTCTTGTTGATTTTGGCCTGGTCCCGGGATCTCGCCTCGGACCACTCGACAGTTGATCAACATCGATATCCACGACTTTTTCTTGACGTGTTGCACAATTATGAATCCGTGCAGCTTCGATGGCTAATATTTGTTGTTCCACTTCTTTTAATTTATATGTTGCACGTCGTTTGTCGGTTCGCGTAACAAGTGGAATTAATTCGCGCATTTTATGGAATTTCGGTTTTGGCTTAGTAGTCTCGACAACCTGTGGTTCAGGAACAGGTGTCTTCAGTTCTTTTCGGAGGTCTTTCAGCTGAGAGAATACTCAATAATATTGGTCAAGGAATCGTATTCGTGCTGATAATCTCGCGAGCGTGGCCTCCTGGGTTTCACGTCGCTTCCTTAAAAATCCTCCCGCCTCTTTTCCATCATCGCGACCTTATCCATCAATGCTGCGATGAGCATATCTTTGTCGTCGTTGGCGGCGGGTTCGCGGCGGGCATCGGAGATAGTCTCCATGGACCGAACTTGGACGGCAGGGCGAGGAACTTGTTGAGTTCCTTTCTTCGGGCAATTGCGAGACATGTGTCCCTGTTGTCGGCATCGGAAACAAACGCCTCGTTTCATGAGGTCAGTTCGTTCGGCATCGGTGAGGCGTGTGAGCGCCGGTTGAGTTGCAACAGTGGTGCGTCGAGTATCAACGTCCATGGGGACGTTTTCGGATGTTGCTTTGGCGGTGCTGGAGACCGCGGCGGGGGTGGTTGTGCCATACGAGGATGCGATGGACCGAGGAATATTCTTTCCTTTGTTTGCGATTGCCGCGAGCTGTTCGCGGCGTCGACGCCACTGTCGATCCATGAGAATCGTCTGTAGTCACCATTGCTCGATGGACGTTGGCATGTTGGGTTGAGTGTAAATTTGGTCGATGAGGGGCTTGTTCATATGGAATTCGATGAGGTGAACAAGGTGGCGATAGTTTAGGACTTCGTCCAGTCCGGCCTTCCGGACGAGGACGTCAAATTCGAGCCAAAACTCGTCTGCGGTCTTTTTTCCTTGGTAAAGGTCGTCCAACTTCGTTATGGCGTCCTTTTCTTCGTCGGGGTGTTGGAATCGTGTGCTAAATTGAGCCATAAAGTGAGCATAGGTTCCGAAATCTCCATTGGCGGGGTCTTTGATATAGGCTCGTTCGACGATCTCATTGGCCCATTGGCCGGCGAGTCCTCCCTCGAGATAGGAGAGGATAAACAAAATCTTGTCCGTGTCAGTATGGAAATGCTTCTTATTGGCGGACATATAGGTCCGGCATTGTCGGAGGAAGGTTGAGAACTCATCGACCTTCCCGGAGTACTTTGGAGGCGCGGCAACGTGGGATTTCGAAGAAATATAGGTCGTGGTGCCGGTAGTGGTGTTGGCATTGTCCTGTGCCATGTCGGTGTCGGTTTCCTGCTCTCGTGCGGCGTCGGCAGCTTTTTTCTTTTCGGCCTCATACTGGGCTGCAATGTGTTGGTAAACGGATACCATGTAATCTGTGGGGTACTCGGGGTTGGAGGCAAGGGACGAGGTAATGGACGCGAGAAAAGTTCCGGGATCTGGGGTCGGGCCTGTGAACGGTGGGACGGTGAATGTGCTGGACGAGGAGGAAGACATATTTCAACAAGGAGATGATTGAGTAAGAGCTGGTGTTGAAGGCGACGGAGAGGAGTGAAGATTGGTGCAGGAGGGAGAGAGTCGGAAGGAGGAGGAGAGGAAGAAGGAGAGGACTGGTATCAGTGAAGGACGCGGTGGGCCAGGTTGTTGCCTGGGTCGGGGGAGGAATGGAGAGTTTAGTCTTTTGTTACGGGATGTCTTTGACGGACTCCAGCAACTCAGGCAGCGCAAGATTTTGTATACTGAAGAGAGAATGAGAGACCAAGTAAAACAGCGAATAGATTCAAGGGGAAAGTGGTACAATGTTGAGTATAGACGACCGGGGGAATTGAACCAGACTAAACTAGGGAAATACTAACTACCTGCGTCCCTTATAAGTCAGTGACTCGAGGGTGGGCTTTTTGATACGTCGTGGTAACCGCCAGTCGTTGCGTAGCCATGGGTTGGCGTAGCGATCGTCAGGTACTGGCGTTGTCTCGGCGTGTTCTTGACTCCGGGTCGGGGTCTTGTTGTCCTCGGGGTCCTCCGCTGTCAATAGTTCAACTACCTCAGCTTCTTCTGCCCGTAACCTCGCGGCGTTGCGTGTAATCCGTGCGTTTCGGTGAACCAGTCGTGCCGTGGTTCGCTGATAACCGGTGATATGCCGGATACGTGGTTCGAACCAAGATGGTGGATTGACACTGGTTTGTGGACATAGGGGTTGCGGGAGAGGGTCGTATGGTGAGAAAGCGGAAAAAAGCGAGGGCGTAACAAATCAGTTATTTCGCTTCCAGGGTGTCACGAAAAAAGCTTACATTTCTAGGTAGCCGTGTAATGTGGCTAGGCCACTGAATGATGTTGATGATGTCTTCAAATCATTGTTTGGCAGAATTAGCTTCTCCACTGCCAGGAAACATATGTGCAGCAAAGAGAAGTCTTGTGAATAGATAAGCAATGATGCCTAATGAACTGTCATTGATGTGAATAGATGCAGTGATACCAATATTGCATACCAAGGAATATGCAGTGCATGAAGTCAAGCGCGGTTTGCTGAGAGGGACGCCAGCCAGGAATTAAATCAAGTGAAGCCCAATGAACTCCATGCTGCGTCAAAATGGTGTTCTGGTGTGGGATTGGAGCATTTCAGGAATGATACTTCTGCTTCAACATTTCATGGTCATTTCGCATAACAAAGGCTAATGGTGCAGATGGTGAGGGGGGACATTGGGAAATTCATGTTCACATACTATGCTCCTGGTAGCCTTGTGCTCAGTTGACATTGAGGAGGAGACATTGGCACCAAGGACATGGATTCATATCGGCACTGTGCCCGGCTGTTCCAGATTAGTGCAGGACACAGGTATACCCGCAGGGTATGGGGCCTGGACTCATACCTGTACCCGCCACGGGTATAGATTTGAGGCCACGGGTACAGGTTCCATGCAAGTTTTGTGCAAATCCTACAACAAACATGCAAAAAACATGGTTTTGAGGTAGTATTCGATTTCTACAGGATTAAATACTGATCGGATCGTCTTGGTGTAAACTGGAGAACTGTTTAGAACACATTAAAGAGTATTCCTACATTTTTTAGGGAATTTTAAGAGCTACTGGTCCCATGTTATATGCAAGAAATGGTGAAAAAACACCAACAAATGAGGTTTTTGGTGTTCTTATCCTTCAAAAAATACAGGCAGTACCCGTGAGGGTACTTCACGGGTACTGCGGGTATCTAGACCCTAGACTTGGACTTTACCTGCACAGTACCCATACCCTTAACCCTTAAGGGTACCTGATACCCCTGACCTGCACTATTCCAGATATCTTGCACGCACCGGGAGTATTGCAGTTGTTGCAAGAAAAATCGGCGTAGACTTCTTCTTGGCGAAGATTGATGTCTTCGTCATCATAGATCTCCATTGGAACACCTAGAATTGTAATTATCTTACTGATACATTAACATGAGGAATGCTAACCTTGTTTGAGTTTACAGATGTCGCGTACAATAGGCACAAAGCAATTGTTTAGTTGCTCAGTCGTCGGTTCTGCTGGACCAGGAGTAATTGCAAGACATGGGACGTTCACTTGCAGAAATCGTTGTTCACGAACAAGGTCAGAGACTGCGACATAGATGGGCCCTGATGAGTGCGGTCTATTTTCTAGGGTGCCAAACCTGGATGAGGAATCAGATGAGCATCAATGGAAACTGGAGATCCATGCTTTCACCAATCAATGTTGATGCTCATATGTAAACCAAATCGATGCTCGGAGATGCGGCGCTCCGTGTCTTCTCCTGTCGCAATGTCTCTAACAGTTCCAAGGTTGCCTACTTCTCGCTTGATCCCCATCTTGAGGTCATGCCAGATCTCGCCATCGTGCATGTCTGTCATAAGGTAGTCGTCATCATCGTTTTTTCCAATTGGGGTGTTACGGCTGTCGCATATAAGCCTGCAGAAACCTTTGCAGCAAACCAGGCAATGTATGCTTTGAATAAGCAAAACCTGGGGTAAAACTTTCAGTGCACAGCATCTGAGATGCCCTTTTGCATCAGTGTATTCTTCGTAGATTTGACCAAGGCATCCTGGAGTAGTACAGTTTGTGTTTTGTTTTGTCGTCATCTCGAAAGGTGTAAAGTGCTTCCAACAACAAGAGCAGATAGCATATCAAATGATCCACTGGTCGGGGTCAATACCAAGTCTTCGTTTTGCACTCGCAAGCGTCCGTACAGGGTGAGGATGATCAGGAAGTATGCCAGCAGCATCTAGAGCATCTAGAGTTATGTTGAGATTTTCATTTGTTTGCTTGACCGACATTTTGCCAAAGATATTGTTCATGACTGCCTGTAGATAAGCGATGCGGACACAAGAAAGTTCAGGTTCTGAATACGCTGGGGGAACAATAGGACCGATGTCCACAGGATCGACATCATGCTCAGCGTCAGGACCATCAGGCATTTCCACTGGCAAATAGACAGTATCTTGAGGCGGGGCAACCAGATCTCTTTGTGGTCGAATGTGTTCCTGGGCTAGCAGAGGTTCCCCCAAGTCCCGATCAACTGCATCTTGACCGAGATCGGTAGTATGACTATCTTGATCTGCCTCTTCTGGATGATTGTTTAAGCTGCCAGTGGACCACGGGACCTGACCAGGAGGATCTCTGTTCATGTCAAGGGCTTGTAAGGAACCAGAAGCTTGCGCATGCTGCATGCAAGATGAGGACAGTGCTGGGGTAGCACAATTGGCAACAGGCCACACTGGCAAGATCGGCACGGGCCCATTTTTCTTGAGATGTTTCCTAGTGAGCTTTTGAGATATCTGGTGCAAGATAGGATCTAATTTGTAGCATTTCTGACAAGGGCAAGAGATGTCGCCAGCCATTCGAGGGGGAGCACACAGACGCGATCAGTGATCACGTGTGGACGTGGACAATCAACAAACGTTAAGTTCTTTATCATTGGTATATTATTGGATAATTTTCGTAACCTGCTCAAGGTGACAAGAATCTACTTCTGTCATATTTTCAATCGATCATATTCCCATCACATTCAAATCAACTTCTGGAATTTTTTTCTGAGAATACGACGAAATAACATTTTGGCTCTTTACACTGTGCTTGGAGGTAAACACATGAAAGGACTGATCAAAATGGCTGTCTAAAATGCAACCCATCCACTTTCAATGTCACAATTCATCATTGTGATGTTTGTAATATGCTGCGAAGCGTAGTAAAATAACTCCAGTGATTACAGTAGCCATCTTGTCTACTCTACTGGGGTGGTAACACGTTCATGCCTGTTGTCAGTTGGCAGGGGGTGATCAATGACATCTAGAGAAATATCAAATGCAGGGTGCTGATATCACTTTACATATATGTTTAAGGGGTACACATCAAATTAAAGTTGCTCGTCCAACATTATTTCCTACAATGAATAGTCCTCAAAGTTGCTGTCTTCATGATTAGCTCACGTTATGGATTTCCACATCCCTAGCTGTCAGTTGCTGCTAGCATCCAGGATGAAGTCTCTAAAGAACTTCGGCCAGGTCGCTTGGACTGGTATGGCGTGACCTGCATACAAAATCGAGTGAATCGTATTGTCGGAGAACTCAATGCAAAACAAAGAAAAACTACATACCTTCGCCGTGTCGGACCAGTAAGGACTTCTTGCACATTTTTTGCAACTCGATTGTTCGTGTAGCGGGGCCCCATCTGATGTCTTTTGTTACCAAGTCACAATATGAATCTGAGTGCCAAGGACGGATGGTGTGTCACTGGACAAACTTGTTCGGGTGCCCGGAGATATTCCCTGCCCCGTTTTCTGCTCTTGTGAGTTTTGGACAATTTGCAAATATATCCTGTCTGGAGAACTCATTGCATCTCAGGCCCTGAGAGACTTGTTCTCGTATCAATAATTTGCGGCCTTGCATATATCCTTTCCGCCGGCGGATCCGACTTCCCTTCTACCAAGGGGCTCGACACCGTTTCCAACTGTTACCACATCCAACCACAGATTTCACACCGTTTCCAACCGATTAAACACTGCCTTCAACCTCAGATTTGACACCATATCCAATGCACCTGAGGCTCCCACATAACGACCCTTATAAGCCTAATCAGAGGAGTCATGCAACCAGGCATATTTGGCTGGAGATCTCGGAAATCCCGACTCCAGCAATACCTCCACAAATAATCCATACTTAAAGCCTAGTTGTATATAATAAGTAATCCTCAACTCCAGCAATAACGCTTGAATCGCTCTATCTAGGTCTGCCAATCTTATCGGTTCTAATCTTATCAATAGATAGTGAGCCTTATCATTATTGTTGATAATCACGCTTGGTGTGGGATGTTTGTAATGTGTCAAGTTGTGCATACTGTTCTACTACGAACCAGCCAGGCTTAGAACTGAGCAGCATAGCTGCCTTCAAGCACCCACGCCCTATCCTCGCCCCACCCACTCGGTAGTTCCAGTGGCATCGGGTCAGAGCTGTTCAGCAATAGGGAGGCAGGTTGAGCGCTGAAGTCCATCAACGGCATGTATGGGACATCCAAGGCAATCGGAGGTGGTCCATCAACGTGGGTTAACCCATGGATGAAGTTGATATCATCGAAGAGCGGATCGGCGCTAGGATCATAGGTGAAATTAATATTGTTCCCTGTATTGATCTCATTGTTGGTTCCAGTGAAAGCTGCATGGAAGTCCTCGGGCGTGAGACGGAATTCCAAAGCATCGGTGGAGTGAGCGTTCGTAGGGGTCCCGTCGACAATGTCAGCATTAGCGACCACATCAGCGATATTTGTAACTGATGGATCTGCGTGGATAACAGATCTGCCGGCGCTCGCAGATGCAAGTCTCGCAGTAGCTTGGGATCGACTTGGATGGTTGATGGGTGGGCGGCCCATAGATTGCGTTTGTTCATCATCAAGTTCGTTGTTGCTGCTGATAACATCCTCACTTCCATTGCCAGTCTTGCAACGTTTTCTAGTTGCATCACCATCATGACGGCTCCGTTTGACCCCTTTGTCGGAACAGGACTGGCGACGTCGTGGGGCCTCTATCAGTCCCTGGTCAATTTGTTCATTTCGCTCGGCATCCAATTTGTCGAATTCTTCATCAGAAATTCGCCGCCACCTTATTTTTCCTGTCTTCCACTGTTTGAGAAGGTCTTCGAGGTCTCCGATTGATTTTGATACTGTGCTCAAGTTCGCAAAAGCCATATTCTCTGGCCATCCCTCAATAATGATGTGATATAGTGATACCACGCGTTCCCAGTATTTTGCCCAATTCATACGTGCATTCTCGTCGTCAGCAGCTTCAACTGTGAAAATGTGAGTATGGTCTGCCAAGACACTGTAATTCACAGAACTCACCCAACTTTTTATGCATAATGTCACGTATCTCCTTCCGAATCCCGTTAGATCGTTGTTTATAATTTTTTGCCGCACCTGATGTTCCCGATCATCCCATTAGAAAGAAGTATTGGTATTGTATTATTCTTCACGTACCTCGGATTCCATTGAAGGCAAAACCCTCCATCCGACTTGCAAAGTCCTGCTGGTCAATCCCCAAACCTGCTGGTAGAAATTCGGCTACCCCTTCTGTTGCGAAAGAGAGGCCATTGGTAGTTTGATCACTTGCCCCTCGTACAGCAACCAGCATGGTCTCCATTCCTGTCCGTGATTTTAGGTTCATCAGCTAACAAATATCAGTACAAATTCTTTCAACATCAACTCAAAGAACCAACTTCGTTTGTAATTCGCCCGAAGGTATGGGTTATATCATTCCCTTTTGACTTGTTGGATACTCGTTGGCCCTTTTTCTTGATAGCTTTGTGTTCGTCCAATTTTTGGGCAAGCTCAGCCTTCTCTTCAGTGGTCAAGGACTTATATTCGTCTGTATGATCTGCTACGGCTTTCCAGATCTCCTTTGGTGGAATCGCTACAGGCTGCGGTGAGTAAAAGAATTCCATGTGCAGCAACTTACTCACAGATCCCTTGGTCGTGGAATTCCTTTATTTTCTGTCGGCTGAATGCATTCCACGCACTTGATTTTGGATGTTGTTGGTTGGTTATTGAATCTCGGCCCATGTGCAAAGTGGATTCGACGCGGCTAAGACTTTTCTTGTGTGTAACTGCAACATCCTCGATGATATTACTGATTGCCTTGTTTGCGTCTTCTAATGCTGCATTGTAGGCCTGGCTTTTTACTTTCTGCCGAGCATGAAGAGCTGCTTGGGCCTCTTTGCTGAGTTTTGGGCAGGGAGCACGTTGTTTAACGGCTTGTGTAGGTTGGAGAGGTCGGCGAGCACTGTATATGTTCGGAGGCATCACAACCCCATGTGTGAAACACGGTCAGGTGGATGTTTGGAAAGAAAAAGGGTATGTTTGCGCTATCCTATTATTTATGAGCACGTGGTCCACATTGACTTGCCCCTAGGTATATTGTCTGCTTGAGATAGCAGTAAGAAAATGTAATACTATGATACCTATCAGAGAAGGAAAAGGGCAATTAAGAGGATTGTGGAAAGAACGGCAAAGAAAAGGGTAAGCTTTGCGACAGTACTCGACTTGTTCTAATCACACAAATTAGATCAAGAAGGCAGTAAAAAGTGATTACTGACGGGCACGATGATCAGCACCTTTTCGTTGATGTCACTGAGCATTGCATGGGCGATTTTACTTGCATTTTGCTTTGTGAGCCCCCAATCGCGAAGCTGAATCTCAGCGGCCCAGCGGCTACTCCGAACAGAACAAATCAAGAGTCGAAGGTAGGGAATAACATGATCTTCAAGTTGCAGTTCATCGAGCACTGCATCTGTATGTGGTCCAATGCTAATAACTGCATGACGCAGGGCAATGTCAGACTCTGCAATGAATGCGCCATCGTCTGGCGTAGAGAGACATTGCAAATGCTCCAATTTGTCATCAGTTGCAGAGTAGCTGTGTTTTTAAGATCAGTTATATCAGCGTTGGCACACCTTTTGGGGTCGCACCGTGTGAGTGGGGTGGGGGAACTGTTATCAATAGCTGTTGGTTGGTGTACCGCGTTAAGGTTGCTGGCTTCAGTCCAGAAATCAGTTCCTTAGCTGCCCGAATAACTGCTACCTGAGCGAACACCATCTTCAACTCCTGGACTGCACACTTCTTGACCCACAAACAAGAAATGAGCTTTCTCAGGCGCAACGGGGGAGGGAAAAACACCTGAGTGCGTGTCAATTTTGGATTTGTCTTGGATTGGTAACAAGACATTTGAGATGACAGCACGTCGTTGAAAATTGCGAAGATGACGAGCTGCAATAGTCTTGGTGAATAAATGCATCAAAAACACCAGATCATCTTTGTATTCTATATGTTCAACCAGTTCCGATGGTGGGACATAAACCTGGGAAACAATGTCATCCAATGTAAAGTCTTCCTTTGCTGGCAAAAGTCCTGGACAGCGGATGAGAAGAGAGAATCCACCATCGAGACGGTTGAGGATTGTAAGCTACATCAAGTTAAGTCAGTCCATTTGAAAATAATTGCGACAAGAGATGAAAATAGATAAAAGGTTGAACGAAAAAAACCAACACCGTCGAGCACATCTTTGAAGGTACCATCTATAAGACTGTTATGAGCTCTGGCTGTCTCTGGATTATTTTCAGCTGCTCGGTACAACTCTGCAGCAAGTGGGGGGAGACCATGAGTATTGGTCCTGTCAAGATGAGTATTATCCATGTGAGCATTATGACGAAGAAGAGCTCGGGCAGCAGGTAGAGCAATTTGATAGGATGCAATGTCAGTGTTATCTTCTCTGTGGTGGAATAGTGTGTCTGGAGTACATGTATTGTGGGGTGAATTTGCAGACATGTGAAGCAACAGAGGACAAAGTCAAAGTGAACCGTTGATGTTTGTTAATATTGCCTGTTAAATTAGTGGCTGGTATTCATTTCAATCACATCGCAAACAAGTGTATAACAGTAACTCGAGGTTACAATCATTCAGTAATGGACGATTCAAAATCTACAAAACTATCAAGAACATGTATCATTTCTTCTTTGTCTTCACGCATCCCATCTTCATCTGCAACATCCCCCCCGACAGTTGTTGCGGAATGGCCAGGATCATTTCCACCACTCCCAAGTCTAACACCAATCCCACATTTCCCTAAAAAACCATCTAACCTTTCAATCCGATCAAGGTGCCGGTTGTGTAGTGTGTTGACCATAGAGCAGACCTTCCATCGGTGACGAACTTCACGGCATAGAGCTGGATCCTCTATGCTAAGCTTGGCAATGGTATTCTCCATGTCGATTGACTCGTTGTGGATTGCAGTTCGCAAACGGGAGACTTCAACATTGAGTCGTTCGATTTCTGCATGTGCTTGCCGAACTTGAAGGTATTTTACTGTTGCTTCTCGCCACTTCGGCTCTGCCCAGGCTTCATTCCGAATATCTAATCTTGAGTTTCGAAGAAGATCAAATTCCCCGAGAAATGTATACTCAACAATCTCAGCCCAAGTAAGAGTGGGCCGAGAAACCTTTTTGGCAGCCTGATTGTATTTTTCAAGTGCAGTACGGATAGCATCAGCCCGTCGTTGCAAGGCTTTGGCTATATGGGTCCGGAGTTTGTAGCCTGCAATGAGATTTGATATTTAATATGCTATTGATAGGTAAAAGAGATTCCCTACCTGTCCCCGACATGTTGAGCTTTGAGAGCTCAAACAACCGTTGGATAACCAGTCGTTCAAGCTCGTCAAGAGCTTGGCGATAGCTACGGTGTGATAGATTGGCAGCGGTAGCCCGATAATCAGGATGGTCTGTTGTCCACCGCACTTTGACGCCGAGCTGGTTTTCAATCTGCACAACATTTGTCTCGGCTTGCTGAAGCTTTTTATAGGTTGAAGTAACAGCCCTATTGGCTTGTGTAAGAGCCTTGCGAACTCCAAATGTTGCTGAGGTTTGCATGACAAAATTTGCGGCAGCTCGAGCATTGTCCCATTTTGTACTGATAAGTATATCAATTCATCATTTGGACTTTGAAAGCACCAGAACTTACTGTGCACTCACAAGTTCCTGCAGTCGCTCGACGTAGACAAATTGAAGTGTTTCGTTGGGAGGTTCTTGTTTCAAGCTTAACAGATAGGCTTTTTCTTGCTTTAAATACTCCTCGAAATCGTTATCGGAGATATTCAATTCAATTCGAGTGGCGTCTAACTCGCACGATGTATCGTTGGTGATACAAAGGGCTTCAACATAGTGTTTCAACAAGTATGGTCCTGATCATTCATATTATCAGAGAATGATAAGAACTATGGAAATTTTCACTGACCCAGTTGCGCGTACTTGTCCTCATCCCAGAAATCCATATGCTCGTCAATAGCCTGATGACGATGAAATTGGCTCGCATGCCGGGTGCCAGCTGCTAGTTCATTTGAGCGGGAAAATATTCGCTCACAACCTTCAAAATCAGAACGTCCTGCTCCTTTGACATAAAGGGGATGCCAATCAAGTTGGCATGCTCGGTTATGGGCATGGCCATGGAATGCGCCAACAAGGAGCCGGAAGCCATTTTCACGTGCGGTTGGGCCAAGGGAGCTGGCATCAAGTGTCTTCGAAAATGCACATCCAATATCAAAACCACAACCAAGGCCCTTGCCATACACCTGGATGAGTTTATTTGTGATTGCGAGTGGGTATTTCATACTGGATGTCTAGAAATGAGCAGCTACCAATGTCTGGAAACAATGAAATTTACAGTTCTCCGCTCCTGATCATGTCGCACATAAGAAGAACAAACTCATGTCGGCATGCGACAATGAAAATGCCAGTCTCTGCGAACATCCCAAACATCCGCTTTCGTTGCTCTGGACCTGCATTCTTCCAACGCTTGAGACAGGTTGTGACAGGATCATCTTCTGCAATATCTTCCCATTCCGCATCAAATTCATCCGGGTCATCCCTCTGTTTTGCTTTCGTAGCCTTTCCCTGGAACAAATAGCTTAATATTGAGAGTAATTGAAGGAGAAGTAACTCACGGAGCTCCGAACCCTCGTTTTGACTTCATCCTTAAACCGATCAACTTCCTCTGAAAATATCCAACGGTCACTGGTTGATCTTCTCGAATCTGGGAGTTCCACGGTTTGTCGGATGAGAGCATCTGAACGCTTCAATGAATTGTTCCCATCCATCTCACAGTGGAAAGAATGTTCAAGTTGTGGCTCGTCTTCAAGCTTGTAAAAGCAAGGAGGACAGACATTCTTTAGTCACCAATGCAATCCATCACGGCGTAGAGCAACTTTGACACAAATATCAACTCGGCGAAGTATCTCGAGATAAATATCATAAGCGATCGATATTTGATCGCGTAAGTAGGCTCGGTAAGGAACCTGGTTATTCTGTTTAATAAACAATGCAAACTTAAGGTAACGACTGACGTTGTGTAGGTGGCAGAGCTTTCGAGCTTCAGATTGGATGGAGAATTTTGGACAGACTCGGTGATTTTGTCGATAAACAGCGAGTGTTCGCAATGAGATGCTAACCGTTGGATAGAGAGGTGAAGATCCAATGTATCCATGCCAAATCAACGTAACATTAGGATATATGTCCTTGGATATGACACCGAAAGTAGTACGTTTACGATCTATCAAATATATTAGCATCGTTGAACAAGATAATGCGAGACTAGCCATACAAAAAATATCAACCACTTCAACCTCTAGTGTACAAGTTGCGGCCCCATCCGATTGTTCCTTCGCTTGCTGATCTTCAGTCTCATGCAAGCGGTACTCCAAGTAAGCGTGAACTAAAGCATCAAGTTGGAAGCTCCAATGATCAGTATGGCGATCGATGCGATCGGTACGTTGCCTAGTATCAGTACGACTGCTGAAAATGACAGGTAAGTACACTAAAAATGGTGGGGTAATGTCCATGCCTTCCGGATAATTGTGAGAGAGTGCTTGCGATGTCATTCAAGGCATCATACTCCCCTCCAGCATGACTGACATCGAAGCCTTCATCTCCTGGGGGTGCCAAGTCGAATGCCAATGAATCATCCGCATTGCTATCAACGCTACGATACATTTGATCAACAGCGTCTCGCTCTTTGTAGCTCAATTCTAATTACGCATGATGTAAATTTCTACAAGTCCGTCGTGAACCAAGCTCACCTGAAAGGGCCGAAAATTGTTTCACTGCTTGAGCGTCCACCTGGCTGGATTGATTTCCAGATTTGTAAACAGCGCGGTGCCGCCTTCCATTTACCGCCATCACAACAGTAGCCCTTTTGGATATGCCCTTTGTCCGAGAAGCCTTGGGATACATTTCAAGGATAGAGGCGAGGAAGGCTGCTTATGTAATTCTATGTTGATAAAACGCATAATGATAAGGCTCGCTATCTATTGATAAGATTAGAACCGATAAGATTGGCAGACCTAGATAGAGCGATTCAAGCGTTATTGCTGGAGTCGAGGATTACTTATTATATACAACTAGGCTTTAAGTATGGATTATTTGTGGAGGTATTGCTGGAGTCGGGATTTCCGAGATCTCCAGCCAAATATGCCTGGTTGCATGACTCCTCTGATTAGGCTTATAAGGGTCGTTATGTGGGAGCCTCAGGTGATCCAATGGTCGATTGAACACCACATCCGTCAACGGATTCAGTACCACTTCCAACGACAGATTCGGCTCGAATATAGTCTTTCACAGCAACAAAGTCTGACATAGCAGATGGAAGTCACCTCGACTCGCAGAAATGACTATTCAGTTTAATGACAGATAGTGATCCACAATAAAAAAGATAAAAGATAGTAGAGTACTTGTGGCGATGACAACCAGAATCATGAATAGAGTTGGAATAATCCTTACACGTTAGAGATCATAAAAGATTCGATCGGTACTAAATGAATATACTGTGGGATCATTAGTGTTAAGCATCGCCTCTCCGTGCGAGGAATGCCCCCATATCGCTGCTCTTGGTCCTCACGCCGCCAAATCCGGCCCTGGGGAACCCATTGCTGCGCGGCGAAGTCACAGAGGCGCGAGAGATGCGGTCGTCTGGATGGGATGGAAGCCCTGGGGAGGGGAGTGAAGCTGAAGTCGTCGTCCCCGAAGAGCGTGACTTTCGTTTTGTGCGGCGTGGGGTATCGGAAGCCATAGCAAGGGAGGGGGTTTTATGTGTGCGCTGTTGCTGTGAGGGATCCGGCGAGGAAGACGTTCGGGATCGTGAGTCGGAACCGCTAGCAGTCCCAGATGGCGTGCGGCGTGCGTACAGTTCGCCACCGAGGTCGGCATCATCCGCATCGGCGTCCACGTCTGATTGTTTCTGTCCGGGTGTTCCTACAAACGGCCCAAATGCTTCATTTTGGGGCTCGGGCGCAGCAGGCACCGTTGAGTTCTGGAACGGGCCCGGTATCCCTGGGTAGCCTCCGGTACCGCTTCCTTGGAACCCTTCGAACTGGTCTCCCTCAACTGCACCCCGTGCGAGCGCTTGGGCCATACGCCTGAGCTCTTTGCGCTCCCTCCTACGTTGTCGCTGCTGCTCCTCCTCGGCACCAGTGACGAGCGTACTGTCCTGCAGCTGTTTTGGGGAGAGGCTGTCGATAGTAGAGGGGTCCAGTGGTGCAGCGTCTGCATCGAGAGTGCTGGACGATATTGTGCGAGGGCCGTTCTCGCCACGCAACCTTCGACTGTCACTCCCTGAGTACGAGCCCGTGCTTGCATCGCGGTCGTCGGGATCATCAGCGGGAAGTTGGATAGAAGGGCGCCCGAAAAGATTCAACCCGAAGAAAGTTATCCGCTTTGGCGATTTTGGCTTTGGTGAGCGTCCATGGCGAGATGTGCCGAAATTGGAATGGAGGGAGTGAGTTTCTGCATCAGTGTCGGTGTCTGTGACATCTGCGAGAAGGCCTTGGAGCTCATCGGGGCGTGCGCGGGGAATACGGTGACTGCCGTCGTTGGTGTGGACGTGAACATCGTTGGAAGGTGGCGGGGATGATGGGCGAAGACAGGGAAGACAGGAGCTGAATGCAGCTTTGGCGGTGTCTGACCAGGAGAAGGTCGCCATTGGTGACGATGGTAATGTTAGCAGGGACAAAGTGGAACCACGGGGAAGCGCAGCTGATTATTACAGTTTCCCCATGTTTACATATCTGTTGTGGACCGGCCCTCAGGCTGGTTATGTCCGCAGTAAGTACAGTGCTACCACTACAACCGGTATTCGTTAGAACCTTGAACTCGGGATTCACTTCTCCGTGAGGAACTTGAAAGTGGTCGAGGCGTTTGCTTACAATTTGAATTCGGAACCTTATGTCGACATCCACATTACCCAAGAGAAGGACTGACGAATTGCCAGTGTTGGATACTGCAGAGGCCCTCCGGGTTCAACTTCGTTCTGCTATCGACACCTATGAGTCTGCAGAAATTGCGATGCTATTTCTGATACGTGAATTCAACTTCGACTTGACCACACTTGAAGAAGTTCTCAAAGGTGAGCTAATAATCTCTTACGGTGTTCGCTTCATCTAGAGCACGCTTTCTAGGGGAAGGGTTAAACGTCAGCTTTTCAAATGTCAAGTACGAGAGCATTGCCGACTTTGTTGGACTGGATCCTTTTTACAAATTTGAGGATGCCCCCACGTTTCATATTTATCGTTCACGCATCCCTACTCCCCTTTTTAAGAAAATCGTGGAGGACATCGATGACATGGTAATACAATATGGGTCTCCGGAGCAGCATGTGACGGAAGAAGCCACTTGCAGATTCTTTTCCCCCGTGAGGTCAATCCACATCATTACAGGGTTATCTAATTCCACAATTCTAGATTTTCGATCGCCTGGTTCCTATGTTTTCGTATACCTTCAGAAATCTCCTAGAATCGCATATCGAGGGTCGTTTTACTACGGGCGGTCGGATCGAATATTACTTCATGTCGTTTGGTTCCATCTCAGTTCTTGTTATCGAAATCAAGCACAGAATCATGTCAAACCGCTTAAATGCTATTGCTCAGGTTATCGCCGAATGTGACGGTCAGTCTTTCAACATTAAATCTTGGTATTGATATTCACCGAACTTGCAGCTTGTAGTTGGAAAAACTCACATTGTTCTCCCTCTCTGGTACCTGTCTTTGGAGTACTCTGCGATGGATCAACGTTTGAATTTTTCAAATTCCAAGAGGATGGCAACTCCTATACCTTTTCCCGAGGCTGCATTCCTGGTGACCCACGAGCTTTTCGTATAGGCCTTCCCATTAGCAACCCGTCACTAAATCCAACGTTGTTCCTCAAAGAACTACGCATCATTTGCGAGACGATATTCGATATTATGCTTCAAGCGTATGTCCTAAGCCTAGAGGCATTCCGCGACCGATCTGTTGAAAGGGACAAAAGGTTCAATCCTCTGAGGAAAAGCCTGACAAAATGGGAAGACGCTTTGAAATCAGCCCGTTCAGCATCCGATAAATTTCGCAAAGCTGATGAGAGTCGTACCAATGGGCATATTGAAGATGCCAATTTGATCACTAAGGAAGGCATTAAAGATTTAGCTTCCAGGTAGGACTTGTGAGAATAAGCTGTCATTGTAGCTAACTGCATGCTGTGGTTCCAGTGTAGAAGCAGCACCTCATCTCACGACAATGGTTAGCATCATTAGTGCCTGGGACAACGAGGAAATGGAAAAGGTTTGAAATTGGGGTGGTGATCTATAAGAACATATCTCAGGGTGTGACATGGCTGGTCTGCAGTGGTTGGGACTGATCACGCAGTTATGAGGTATTGTTTGTTGTTGAAAGCTGAGGTTCCAAGTTCTAAATTTATTTACTAATTTGCTAAAATTTCAAACTTTGGGCCTGTTCAGCAATTTGGTAACTAAGCACATTGCTTGTTTCCTTGGACCGTCTGAAGTCATTGATGGAATTATTGAATTGGACATAGGACTATTTTTCAGACTGCAAAATCTTATGTAAAATAACAAGTAAACTGTTATGATGTTGAAAAGATTTTGCATGGTTGCAAAATCTCAAAGAATCTCAAGGTAGTGCAATATGCAAAATTGAATAGAAATATTAGTTTTCCTTTCCATTTTGCAAACTTGAAAGCCAGCCTAATTGTTTCTTTTTGTATGAGATTTGCAAGAATGTTTAAAAAAAGTGAAATCTGACTGAAATTATAAATGTTGCCTTATTGATATCAGCCATTTAGGCTTGCAATATTTTAAAATTTGGTTAGATTTCACTTTTTTGAGACATTCTTGCAAAATCTCATACAAAAAGAACAATTAGGCTGGCTTCTCAAGTTTGCAAAATGCAAAGAAAATCCAATATTTCTATTCAATTTTGCATATTGCAATCCCTTAACCTTCCCTTAGATTTTGCAACAACCATGCAAAATCTTTCTGAAATTATAAGAGTCTACTTATCATTTTACATATGATTTTGCAGACTGCAAAATAGTAGCAGTGCTTGAATATTGGGAGGAGCTTGAATTGACAGGACAGTAACTAGAGCATGGAAGGGAGTGGGATATTGAGGCTATGTGAGTTGCTAAGGCAGACTTGCAACATTACTGGGAAGACATCACTGAGTGGACTGACTAGCAATAGTTTCAAGAAATTTATAGATGAGATGAAAGTGAGTAGATGAGATGCTTGAGTTTGATGATGAACTGAAGCAAGATGACAGAGTTCCCTACTGTAACACATCACCTTTGCTAGAAGGTTGGGAACCTAGGAGATCAGTGAGATATTTGAGAGACAGACATTAGATTGATCTCATAAAGAATGTGGATATATAATGTGGAGCTTCATACTTGAGAATTAAGATAAATCAATTCTTGCTTCTCAGTTACTGGAGACCAAATTCAAGAAAATTAAGCAATGAAATATACAATAAGATGAGGTCTTCAGAAAAAATAATCATAAGGTTTGGTAAAGTAGATGTTGAAAAATAAATAAATCTCTTATCTATTCTTGAGACACCACTGCAATAATTGTTTTTTCTAAGTAATCTACACTTGTGTTATGGTACTGTTTCCTCTTTTTTTTTTTTTTTTTTTTCTTTTGTTATCTGTATTACTATCAATCTCCATTCCCATCCACTTAGTCATCTGATATGACTCATTCATGCCTTTTTCCTCTGCTTAGTCATTTCCATTACACAAGATGTAAGCCATTATATTTTTGTAGAAAATATTTTGAAGTTGTCTGAATAGTAATTTTTCTTGGTTTATTACATTTGAAAGTTAAAAAAGTTAGAAATATTTTATGTATTTTATGTATTTTTTTTTGAAAGATATTATTTAGAAGAATTATTCTATTTGGCTCCCTGGGGTGCACCCAACTTCCCACACACCCCTTGCTTTGTATATAGTGGTAGCTAAGTAAGATAATTTCAATGAATCAGTTTTCACTCAACTTCTGTTGGTTGTAAAATTCTAGAGAAATTGCATTTAGTAGGCTTACATGTCTAGATTTCTATAGAAAAATAATATTTTGGTTCTATTACATGGTTGCTTAGGAATAATTGACTCATCCAGAATTTGTATCTATATTTAAGCAGTAACTGAACAAATTTTGACAAGAATTAACTGTTGGACCTCTTAGCTTTCATACCACAGAGCCATAAATTTTCAGTTATTTTATCACCAGCAGTACTTGAGTTAAAATTGATTCATTCAGAATATTTCACTTAGCTACCACTATATAAGGTAAGGGGTGCGTGGGAAGTTATGTGCACCCCAGGGTGCCAAATAGAACTACCCTATTTAGAAACATTGTACATTTGAATTAAGGATAATTCTATTGCGCACCCTGGGATGCACCCAACTTCCCACACACCCCTCACCTTATATAATCATGGCTAAGTGGATCAAATTTACTAAAGCAGTTTTAACTCCAGTTCTGTTGTTGATAAAATTGTAAAAAGAATTGTATTGAGCTGCCTTACATTGACAGGTGCTCTCAATAAAATAATATCAAGGTGTATGGGCATGGTTTCTCACAAATAAGATACTTTCTCACATTTTAACTCTATATTTGAGTCTAGACTCAATTGAATTTGATACAAATTATATTGTCATCCTATTTCTGGATGTATACTGGCTCAATACAATTTCTTTATAATTTTACCAACAACAGCATTGAAGTTAAAACTGCTGCAGTAAATTTGACCCACTTAGCCATGACTATATAAGGTAAGGGGTGCATGGGAAGTTGGGTGCACCCCGGGGTGTGCAATAGAATTATCCTTTAAAGTAACATGGATTAATTTCAAGATAACTTCAAGATATTTTGAGTTGAAATACTATGGCTTGCATCCAGTGTAAAGTAAATCTAATTGTATATTTAGCATTGGGTACATGATGGGCATCAAAACCACTTAAGGTAATATTTTCCCATGGTCCATATTTGGTAATTATTCTGATTGGAGTCTGAGTAGAGTTTGAGTAAAGCTTTAAGATTTGATTATGATAATGTTCTTTACTTCCACCTTTCTTATCCACATAAACATTTCAAGCAAATATCACTTTTAGTTACCACTATATTTTCAATAGTTCACATCAATCTCTTTGTCACTTTCATCTTCATCTTCAATTCCACCATTAGTTTCACCATTCATCTCTGTTTCCACCCTCCCCTCATCTTCATCCACACATTCACCTTCACCTTCACTTTCACCATTCATCTCTGCCCACTATCCTCAGTGTGAATACCAAATTTAGATCACTATATTGTTTATAATATTCAATTATGACACAAACATAATTTCAATATGCAAATTGATATCTCAATGGAATTCGACCTGTTTGCATGCCCCACAGGTGTACCTGAGAGGTCTAGGGCTGCTCAAAGTCCACGTTGATGACTTGTCTCCATTCATCCCTCCCCTTCACTTTTTTTATCCAACACCGGATTTTGACCTCCCGCAATCTCCCACAGCTGGTTTCTGCCCCCTTCTGACTCTATTTCATCACCCACAACCTGTTACCCCCCCCAATATGTTGACCCATTTGAGATGATCTCCATTCAGTTTTAGCCCAATGATGATGTTTTTGTGTTTGGCTGTCCCTGCAAAGTATATTGAGTGGATGAGTGTGGGTCAAAAGTAATATGAGGGCATTTGGAAAGGGATGGTAACCTACAGTGTGTAGCTGCCATCTTAATTAGACAAATACTTTTTGTTGTCCCAGGATCACCAAGTTTTCCATAATATCAATGTAAATTGTTTACATTAAGTCTAACCAAAGACATGAATTCATGACCAATCCAACCAGCCCTGCATTGGCCCAAATCTTACCACCCCTATCAGAATGTAAAACAATGGAGGCCCTGATACCTCAATAGTGTAAATTAAAATGAGTGATATGTTCAGATGGAAAAATCACAACATCACCATTACAGAGACGCAATACCAGCCCTGGCTTCCAACAATGATAATGAGACACACACTCTGGTCATTCACATCCTGTTGACAATGGGTGACCACATTGAGGTTGATAACGAAACCGCTGAAGGGGTGAACAGGTGAAGCAGCTTTTCCTGGAAGAACATCCATGAAGATGGACAACTCATTATAGATGTTGGGATGGCATTCCAGCAGCTACAGAAATCTCATTATTATGGTGGCTAAACATGAAGAATGAAAAAAATACCTTATCTTCAACCCAATTGAAGAACTCTGAGAATGAATTGCAGAGATTTTTATATTCTCTTTGGTTCTCCACAACTTCCCTGGAAACATGAGGCACCAGCTGATGCTGGAACTGAGTTGGTCTGGAGACACTTTGCCGTCAGAGGAATTTGGGATGAACATCTGGTGGTCCATCCTCTCCCTATGATAAGCAGTTACTTAAATCAACATAGGATTGCAAGATCCCACCTACTCTTGTACCATGTTGTACATAGTATGCGAAATGGATGGCAGGAAACTTATGGCCATCTGATGTTGTGGAGCTGTCAGTCTCTGTAAGTGATGGCCCACCCTCGACATGAAATGCACTGTGAAGGTTACATTCCATGGATGTACGCATTGCATCAGGCATATCACCCCAGATGGAGGCACATAAGGAACCATCCAAACAGTTGAGCTTAACCTCCTTCCTGCTTGGGGGTATCAGAAGAGTTGATATTGGATTGGAAAAAACAAGAAATGTACCTGTCAAAAATGGACTCATCCAGTACAACATAACTCCCTGGTTTTTTGACCCCATCACCATCATACAACCCTGACATCTGAGTAGACAAGTATCAGTCCCATTCCCTTGCAGTGCTCAGATGTTACTCATCAAACACATGAAATCATCCAAGCCCTGTGGAACCTGAGCATGACCTGCATGTACATGTTCTGCATCTGTCCAAACCTTCCTCTGCTCTGTTTCACTTGGGTAAGGTATCTTTTTGTTCCTGAGTGAGTTGATATTGAAGTTCGTCCCCAGAACCATGTAGTCTGGTGAAGCAGGATTGGGGTACAGAAATCCTGCAGTTGTGGGTAGTTGGGGAACTTGAAAGCCCATGTCCTTGTTGAGCGGGCCAGACTGAAATGTTGCACAGTCAACCTCCATGTCTATATCAGAGTCAGAAAAAGAGGATGCAGGTCTATTTGTTGACATATATGAGGTAAGAATGTTCCTGTTCATGATATAAATGGGTGTTGGGTCTGGAGGTGCAAAGGGTACAAGGCATTGAGCCAAAAGATGTTGATTCCTTGATAGAGACATGAAGGTACTAAAGATAGTCTTAGTGGTCAAGGACATGGCAGTTTATGTCTTCATCCAAACTGATGTCCTTCAGAAGAGCCTTGGAGAACATTGTTGAAAACTGTGGGGGGATCTGTCTCTGAAGGTGGTCAATAACAGGGATGATCCTGTCACAAACATCACAACCAATATCTGTTGCTGACACCAAAGGATAAGAAAATGACATACACTTAGAGTAACCTGGAACATACCTTTATCAGGCCAGTGCACAGCATTACAAATATTGGTTATTGAGTGTGTTGGCAGACTGGCAACATGAACCTGCAGACTTTTGGCCACAATCATCATAAAGAAGTATATGGAACCTATCCCATGCAAAATATGAACATCAATGAATGGAACCCATGGATACAACTCTTACCAGCACCTGCAAGGGAGAACTTTGTCCCAGCACCAACCCAGTTGCAAAATGTCGATGTGCAGGGTGCCCCAGGGATGTGAGATACATGTTTGTTATATACAGCCGAAACTGTCTTCAATTTTTGACTGCGCATGATGCTGGAAGACTTCTATGAGATTCAGAAATTGGACAATATGATAATAAATACCTGTCTGTTTTGGCTGCCAACTGTACCATGTTAATCGTTGTCACAAACTCCACACCCACCACCATCTCTAGGCTGTGCTTGCACCTTAAAACCAAGGATTGGAGGGAGTTAATCACGAATGCACTGCTCTCCTCGCTCCATGGTTGGCCCTCCACCAGCACCTTCATTGACTGAATCCAGGCTTGTGAGGATGCGTTTGAAACATTGCAGAGTTCTCCTTAGGATATGTTTGACACCATCTCTGCAGCTTCATCATCTGCCATACCTGCTTGTTCATCTGCAACCTCCCACCCACTCAGCCCCTTTCCACTCTTCACCTTTCTCACTTTCTTGGCCTTCTTTCCACCATGCCCACATTCTGGAGTCCGGTTGTGATTGAAGACGACACCATTCCCAACTCCAACCCCACCATAAGATCCTCCATTATTACTTCCCTGAATTTGTTGTAATCGTCGCATGTATACACGTTGATGTGCAGGTGGGGGTAGTAAGGGAATATAACTATATAACTGCTAAGAAAGGTGTGAGGAAGTTTCGGAAAGCCTACTCTAGGATAGAAGAGGGAATAGAAGAAATAGAAAGGTGTGAGACACTCAATATAAATGCTGCGATAAAAATCAAAGAGGTGCGATAAAAACAAGAAAGTCACAGTGAAATGGAAGGGTCGGACAGTGAGAGAAGGTAATATAAAGCAAAGGGACTGGGTCTAGGACTAAGGATAGGCTCTGAGACGAAGGGGGAAGGACGGTGTATCTGGATTGTCTGGGGTTCTCTGGGGGATCTCTCTGTCTAGTGGCTCATACAGGCAGGTATATAAGCTGTAAGGACGAAGGAAGAGGGATGAAAGGAGTATACTATATGGGGATATAAGAGAGAGGGGTGTATGTATCATAAAGGAAGAGTATAGGGGATGATGCATAAGAAAGTATAACAAAGGAAACAAAGGAAATACTTCAAAATGCAATAACTAAAGATCTCCGAAGTCACAGGTGATCACAATAGTCGCAACTTGATCACAAGGTCAAAGAGTGTCGGGTTGATGTGAATCGCATAAAATCGTGAGATATATCGAATCGGAGGCCAGGATCATACAGTGTGTATCAGCGTTCCCTTTGGTTGGTTTGGGCATGACTCCTGGCGCACTGTGATAGGTTTTGATGTGTCATGGCTGTATTTTCATCTGGACATGTCATGTCAGTGTGAATATTTATCACTGAGGTGCTGATATCCTCACCCTAAGTGATGTAGTTTAGCCCAACCATGGAAGTGAAGTAAGTGTCAGAAAGACTCACATTGTTGATCCTGTGGGTTTGGTCAGGGTCCCCATCAGGACTCCTGAAAATATGGCCTGAGGCCTTTGCTGTTCTCTCAGGCTGAGGAGTAGCCAGAGGAGTGTGGTATGCATAGGAACCAGTCCAAGACTGTTGGTCAGTCATGCTGAGCAACAAATATTTCTCCAAGTTGTCCAGAATCCCAGATATCCATGGTGGCAAACCTTTTGTGCATTGTGACTGAAGGTAGTCAACTAGGTCCAGATGTTTGTTATTGGATAGTCCATAAATGCCCATGTTGGAGTTGTCCAAGCACTTGTGGATAAACACTCAAGTGACTTGAGGCTCACATGACCTTGGGATGACAAGACAAGACACTATGAGATTGCACATGACTACATCAGCAAAACCTGGATCTGTTATGTAACTTAGTCATAGCATTCTGGAGAAGTCCCCCAATATGTGCTATTGCGAACAGTTTCCATCCACACCGTCACTGGTGCTAGTATCCACAGAGGCCCCTGCATCCTTACTGTCCAAGAATGCTGAGACAGCCTCAAGCCTTTTTGTGTTGAGCAGATCGATGTCAGTTGTTACATGTAGTGTAGGGTGTAATAGGACAAGGAGATGTAGTCAATCTAACCAAGATTATGCGAGCGTGGCCTATATTGCAATTAGTGCTGAACATGTCATATCAGAAGAGGAATACGCACATTGTAATAGCTACCAGACCCTCTCCTTCCATGATCAGGCCTATCAAAGTGACTAGCAACAGAAGACCATAGTGATGATGCAGGCTTGGCTAGCCAGCATAACTGTCCCCTCCCTCGCTGGTGGCAGGATGAGTAGCTCCACTGGAATTCCTTGGATGACCGTGAGGGCCAAATCGCTGAGCAAGCTTTTCTTGTCACAGCTGCATCAGTTCATGGAGCAGGACAACAACTTGCTTTGTGCCAAGTTGGACACCGTTCATGGCATACATGGCCGCAGAAGCTGTACTCATACACAAGAAACAACATTACCATTCAATTTGTATCATAAACCTCACATAATACTCCTGATTCCTCACATTCTGCACATTCTCTTTGATCTTATGCTCCCACTGCTCCTCAGGGCCCCCAAACATGCCCATGTTAATCTTCTGTTCTGCAAGCATCCAAATTATGTCCTCCTGCATGCTCTTCAGTACCACTGTCACGTACCCATTAGATGGCGGGTACCTGACCACGGGCACCTGGGGAGCCCCATACCTTGCATGGGCCAGATGCACATCAATTGACGTTGTTGTCACCCTTGCAAGGTAGATGGGGGGGTCTCTGGTGGGCTTTATGCTCAGGGTTAACCTTATTTGCGAGAAGTGGGGGCGCCACATGAGCCCTACATGTCAGTTGACACATCTGTGCGTGTTTGCGAGGTCCCTGTGTATTCTTATCCTAACAACCTTGTGAACAATGGGGGTGTGTATTCACGCGTTCTGTCTGTTTCGTGAGGTTGGGATGGGGCTGAGGAGATTCCATGGGTGTCCACACATGCTACCTTGTGAACAACAGGGGCATATCAATTTTAACGTGCCCTGTCTGTTTTCATGAGGTTGGATGGGGCCGGGGAGTCCATGGTGTCCGCGCATGCTAACCACCTCATGGACAATGACATGTCAATTGACATGCCCCATGTGTTTTCATGAGGTTGGGATGGGTCCCCATTTGTGTTGCTGTAGACCTCGGGAACACGTGTTGACGCATATTCCCAATGTGTGGTTGTGGTCAGCTGATGTCGATGAGGCTGGATTGGGGGCACATACCTGGGCTGTTTGGCAGGCACACTGCCCTCCTGGCCTTGTACCATTGTTCTTGTTGCTGTCTGCATTGTTGTCATTGTTGTCCAAGTCATTTGTTGTTGTCGTTCATTTTGGTTGTTGTTTGTTTTGGTTTGTGAAGACAATTATATTAGTAATGGTCAAATAAAAGAATTAAATACTTACCTTTGAGGCCTCTGCACACCCGTGCACACCTGTAAACCACGGGTAACAGGTGCGGTTTGGATGCGGTGTCCAAATCAGGACACCATACCTGAACCCGTGTTACCCATTTTGGAAAACCTGTGGGTAAACCTGTACCCGTGCTATGCCTTATCCATAGGAACTGAACATGAATGGGGAGTCCTTAGGGATTCCCTAGGGATTTTCTCTGAACACCACAATTCATCAATTTTTACTCCCTAGAGAGTGTTTGTAGTGGTCCCTAAAAAACTCAGCTTTTCTCAATCATGTTGCATTTATCTCAATCAATATTCAAGTTGTTACTATTTCTATATTACAGTTCAATTCAAAGCTTCAAAGCCTTTGATTTAGCTTGTTAGTTCTAGATTTTATTGAAGTATTCCCTAGGGAGTCCCTAGGGAATCCCTAAAAAACTTGACTTTTCTCAATTATTTTGCTTTTATTTCAATCAATATTCAAGTTGTTACTATTTCTATATTACTGTTCAGTTCAAAGCTTCAAAGCTTTTGATTTGGCTTGTTAGTTCTAGGTTTTATTCAAAGAGTCCTACAAACTTGGCTTTCTCAACCATTTTGCTTTCTTTCAATGACTATTCAAGTTGTTACCATTTTATGTTACAAAGCTTCAAAGCATTTGATTTGGCTTGTTAACTTTAGATTTTCTTCAGTCATCTTCATCTTCATCCACACTTTCATCTTTACCTTCACTTTCACCATTCATCTCCTCCACCTTCATCTTCATGTTCATCCACACTTTCATGCTCACCTTCACTTTCACTTTCACTTTCACTATTTATCTCTGTCCACTTTCATCTTCATATTAATCCACACCCACCTTCACCTTCACTTTCACCATCACTTTCACTTTCACCTTCACCTCACTTTTACCATTCATTTCTGTATATTTCCATCTTCATCTTAATCCATGCTTTCACCTTCACCTTCACTTTTACCATTCATCTTCATCTTCATCTGCACCTTCACCTTTACTTCACTTTTACTATTAATCTCTGTCTCCACCTTCATCATCATCTTCATCTGCACCTTCACCTTCACCTTCACTTTCAACTTCACCATTTACCTCCATCCTTACTTCACCTCCACCTTCATCTCCATTTTCACCGTCATCTGCACCAAGTAAATACTCACTCATAGTTACTAACTATTTGTTCAGGAGTCCATATTAATCCCATAGTCATGTTCACTTCACCTTCCAGAATAGTCTCATTGGTACATACATAAGGTTGATCATGGGTATGGTATGGGTTGACTCAGCTAACACTGCACCTGTACTCATTGAACCTACAATGTGTATAGCCCATACCTGTTAGTTCTGACCCATGGTCCCCTTGTTACCCATACCCATTGGTTCAAACCTGTGGTGCTCTGGTTTTTTGGAGCCAGGGTGTGCCCAAAGTTGTTGCAAACATTCAGCACATGGAAATTGATGTGGCTGGTTTGTTTTGCAACAGCTTGGGGCACCTGCTGTTGTCACCGGAATGGCCTGGCCATTGGGCCAGAGCTGACATCAACGACATTGTTGTGTTGGTCAATGTGTCATGGCCAGTGCATTGTCATGGTCAGGGTGCTGTTGTCAGGATGGTGTTGTGGATGTTGTATTGTTGCCATCATTGTTGTTGATGTTGTATCATTGTGTCATCATCCATTGTTGTTGTCATTTGCACAAAGTGAAAGAGACATGACCAAACCATGTCTCAAACATGTTTGAGACATGGTTTGGTCATGTTGCATAGATGTCATGTTGTCATCATTGTCATTTAGTGAAGAAAACTATGAAAGCAAAAATAACAGCATTAGCAATGATATAATAATAAAATAGACTGCAATGTACCTGACAGCCAGAGGGTGGGCGCACCACCATGAGTGATGTGGTGACATGTCGTGCTTGTTTCACCATTGTTGTTATCTAAAAAAGAGGATTAGTATAGTGTTAAAATGGAGGAGAAACTTACCTGAGGGCATATAGCCCTATGGTTGTTGCTAACCCATCGACAACCATGAAACCGCAGGTATGGGTCACAGTTTGGTTGTGGCTGCCATATTTGGCAATTATACCCATACCCATGCAACCAATTTTGGCAATACCATGGGTTGAACTGTACCTGTGGTCAACCTTATGCATACATACCCCTGTGAACATGCTACCTGGCCCATGGTGAAATGAAACAAAGACCACACCCCACCAGAGGGGGTGCCCCAGCCAAGAAAAACTTCCTGCTAGAAATGGACAGCTCGAAACCTAATGGGCAACTCTTCGACTTTCCTTTCCCAACGCCCAACAGCGGTGCCACCCATCATTCTTTACTTTCTGTCACATCAGTGATGTCACCATACATCATGGTCTTTAAATAGCTTCATTTCCCTCTACAAAACATAAAATGCAAGACAACTCATCCTCACAACCCATGTACCAGTTCTTCAATGTCTTGATCTCATCTGCCAAACAGGAGGTTCCAGAGAACCACAATGGCAATGCACTCACCACTGAGGCAAAATGCACCAAGAAAGAGGTGCATAACACCTGCACCTATTGCACACATCTCTAATGTATTAATAGCAGAAAAATGGCACATCCATCATACAAATGAAAGCATGTGCCCCCTCCCCACTCTAGCTTTTGATGATAGTGATATAGATTGTATGCACAGTGCTTAATGGCGAGGAGCTCCCTGGTGGGCTCATAATCGCGCAAGCATGAAACCCACACCCACCACCTTCTTCTTCTGTGTCACACCAGCCACCTCACAATGTTGGCCACCATTCCCCCCCACCACCACCACCACCACCACAATCACAATTGCAATCACAGTCACCTCCAAACAACCAGGCTACCACCATGATCACCATGGAGCCTGAATCCCAACTTGACAAGGACATCCACAGGATGAACTTGAAGGCAAACAACCTCTAGCAGCTACCCTGGTCCAAAGCCAACACCAAAGCCAGCACATCATCTCCTTCCTCTGTTGTTTGTGAGAAAAGTTTATATGAAAAAACTAATCTGCACCAAGGGTTTCCGGAGTGCGACTTTGATCGGGAAATTACCTTGTTGTTCTTCAGGGGATGGTATGCAACTGTTAAACACCTAAGATCTGTGCTCAACAACTGTAAGGTCTGAGGTTTGTCCTAACAAAGGTTAGTACAGTCAAGATAACAATGAACAGCTACCTTGAATAAGATTAAGTCAAGCTATATGACTTGGAGGATGGGTGAACAGTGAGGTCTTTCCTACACAAGGTAAAGACTTTGAGAATATACACTAGCAAGAGTGACCAGTGCAGTGTATGATGAGCAAGGATGTGATGAGCAAGAGATAGTGGAAGTCAAACAAGTGTGTGTAACAAAAACTATCAAACAGAATGTGATGATGATGAAAGTATGAGACAATAAACAGTCAAGAAGTATTGATGTTCAAGATATCTGACAATATTCTGAAGCTTCAAACGCACATTGGCTACTGGTTCAGAATATGTACTGGGATATCATGGTGAAGACCAATATATCTTGAGACAAATGACAATAGTAACAGCACTATGTCACAGAATATTTTCCAAACTAGTAATAAAAGAGTATCAATATATCAGATATTGATAGATCAATTAAGACTATCGAATTTGAGAATGAATAGCAAGCAAGAATAAGACTGTAACTGTAACTGAATTGGTATACTAGCTACTACACAAGTAGTTAGATACTGAAGGGGGTGAATCAAAGGATGATGGGAATGGAGGATCAAGTTTGACTTGGGGGGGATCAACTTTTGACTGATGTCTCCTGCAGAAACTGGGCCCTATTTATACCTTTTCAACTACAGGAGTCATTCAGAGTCATAGGATGGAATATGAAATGAGTGTACAGGTTAGTGAGTCATAACTGGTCATAGTAGAATAATATGAAATGAGGGGGCGTAGGGTGAGTAAGCATTGGAAATAGGGGCATAGGTTTGTGAGTCAAGAGGAATCACAAGGGAGTAATTTGAAATGGGGCATAGGGTGTGCAAGCACATAAAAGGCAAATGGAAATTGGGGCATAGGTTTGTGGGCATATAAAAGGGCAATTGGAAATTGGGGCATAGGTTTGTGACTCATGCAGAGTCAATTACTGAGAATCATATGGTACTGTGAGAAAGGATGGGGGCATAATTGGTCATGATGGTGTCATAATGGTGTCATAAGGTGTCATGATGGTGTCATAAGGTGTCATAATGGGGTCATAAGATGGGGCTGCTGATTGATCAATGAGTTATCTGAGGGGAGATGAGCCACTGGCTGATCTTCTCTGAGATCTGGGGTGGTCTATGGTTCTCCAGGAATCATGGACCAAGGCTGGAACATGTAATTTCAAATTGGGCTTCTAGAATCAGTTCTTCAGGCTGTGCTTCCTCTTCCAATGTTCTAGAATAGAAGGCTGTGCTTCCTCTGTCAATGTTCTTTGATGGAAGATAAAAGGCTGTGCTGTGCTTCTTTTCCAATTTTCTAGAATAGAAGATGGAAGGCTGTGCTTCTTATCTTATCTGTTATTATGAAAGATAAGAAGGTGGCTGTGGAATGTGGCTGCTCTGATCTTGGATCTTGATGTCTGATGTAAGGCTGTGGCTGTTGATCTTATCCTTTCCTCATTAGTAAAGATAAGGATAAGTCAGCTATTATCTAATCCTGTAATCTGATAAGGCCTTGTCCCTTCATTACTGATGCTGTAAGCTGGGTTTGATGGTGACTGGACACCATCCCTTAGTGCTTGGGGCTGTATTCCTGGTATTATTCACTTGTTGTCCTGGCTATTGAAGAAAGGGATACTCCAGCTGAAATTGCAATATTGCAGCTGAATGGAAAATTGTATAAATATCCTGTCTTCAATCTTGTACCATGTTTTTGATCCAAAACCATTTTGGATCATGACACCTCGTCAGGGCATCATAATGGGAATGAAAAGAAGAAGAACAGAAGCAAAAGGACAGAGCAAGAGCCAAACCCTTTCATGGGTTGCTGTGCCAGTGCAGGAATTCTATGGGCCTGCACAGAAAGCACATTAGCACCTGCTTTGAGTCCACCAGTGTCATAGGTGCATCTCTGTCTCTTTTGACTCCTATTGAAGCAATTTGCCATTGATGAAGTACTGGACAGCCAGTTTCACAAGCACATAAACCTGGACCTACCCCCAGTGGCATGAGGGAGGTGACTCTTGATATGGTGCTCATTGTGCATGATGGCCACAGCTACAGATCCCTCCTCATCCTGCTCATCATCAGTGAAAGGGAAGGGTAAGCACACTGGGAAGGAACAGCAGCCACAGCTCCCATCACTCTCAGAAAAGGTATGTACCCATTATCTGAACAGGCATGGATATGGTGGGTACAGGTGCAGTGTCCAGAAATTGGACCCATGGTATACCCATGCTATGCCTTACCTATGGAATCCCTAGAGAGTCCCTGCTGTCCCTAGGAACTCCCCAGGGGGCTACCAGGACCGTGTGGTAGAGTGAAAAGTACTGCATACCTCTCCTGAATACCCTGAGAGAATCCAGGGTGAAGCATTTTCTGTTTCATAGTCTTTCAAAGACTCAATTTCTGAAGTCACATTGCCTTCAGGATATTCTAGAAGCAGGATTGTTTGCTGCCTGAGAAAATTCAGTTCATGCTGTATTCTCTTGACATGTAGCATCTGTGGTCATAATTCCAGAATTCTTTGCTGCTTTTTGGCAATCAAATCTTATGCCATTATGAATAATGATAATTAAATCGCACTTCCCTTATCAAATAAATAAATAAATAAGCAGGATTGTTTGCTGCCTGAGAAAATTCAGTTCATGCTGTATTCTCTTGATATGTAGCATCTGTGGCCATAATTCCAGAATTCTTTGCTGCTTTTCAGCAATCAAATCTTATGCCATTATGAATAATGATAATTAAATCGCACTTCCCTTATCAAATAAATAAATAAATAAGCAGGATTGTTTGCTGCCTGAGAAAATTCAGTTCATGCTGTATTCTCTTGATATGTAGCGTCTGTGGCCATAATTCCAGAATTCTTTGCTGCTTTTCAGCAATCAAATCTTATGCCATTATGAATAATGATAATTAAATCGCACTTCCCTTATCAAACAAATAAATAAATACCTTGTTATCAAGAAGGACTTGGAACTGAGGATACATCTAACACAAAATATCAATATTTGGGTGGTGCATGGACCATATTGGAGGGGTGCACAGACCATGCCAATTAAGTGAAAATTGTCCAGGAATCATCACTTATTTATGATCGAAATAGCATGTCATTCAACTAGAAGTCCCACAGCCTGAGCACAGTCATTTATTTTTAAAAAGATCTTGCTTCTCCATGCACAGACAATGAAGTGGAGGAACCAAAAGAACAAAAGAACTCATGGTCAGATCCATCTGTGCACTCCCCCTACCTAAATTCACCAACAACAGTGGACACGCCAGCATCGTCTCTGCACCATTGTGGCACTATGTCCACTACTATGACTGCCATTGGCACTGATACTAGTATCACCACTCCCAAAGTCATCCACACATGCCAAAGGAATGCAATTTTTTCAAGGTGGTACATGGTACATTACACTTCTTTCATCCTCTTTCTCAATTAACCCTTCAAAGCCACCACCATTTCCACCATTGTTCATCAGCAAGGCAAGAATGGTCCTGATGTACTCGGGCACCATATCCTTCAGGTTTTTACCACCTGCTTCCCATCTTGTCACATGCATATGTATTCATACCTCTTGGCCATAATCTGGTATCTAGAAAACTTCTCATAACATTGTCATTATCTCATATCCATATTTGCATTTGCCCAAACAGCTGCATTGGACACCATGTCTTCTTGAGCTCACATCCAGCTACCTACCTGCTTGCCAAGATGCACATGATTACCAGTGGATTGAAGGTTTTAGTGACAATGACAAATGTACAAGATATAACTTAAAAGTTGCTTGTCATTGTATGGGTGGTCACGGGTATTCAGCCTTCATTGGGCTTGGCAGACTTATGCCAACTACATAGCAAGCACAACATAAGCATACCCATCTGTTGAAATTTTCCATTTGATCTTACTGACATTGGAACCCCAAGATATGAAGGAGACAACTTTGTGTTGGCAAGTAGTTTGAGGCTTTGAGCAGTGCTTAAATCCCACAGGATGTTGTTTTTTGACAGAATGCCCATCAGCATCAGGACTCCTGCCATTCTCGCACTACCTTGCCTCTTCATCAATCCCACTGTGCATTTGCCACCTCCACTTCTTGAATCATCCTGGGAGGACCCAGTGATACTCATCCTCTTGCTGAAATGGAGAGGCCACCATGGTCCAAGACCTCACTCAGAACCAGTCCAACACTGATGCCAGTGTCAATCAGAGAGTTTCAAAGGCGGTCACAGAAGCCTTCATCACTACCCATGTCAATGAGATGATAGAAAACCTTTCACTGGGTCCCAGGGAAAAAACGGTTGTCAGGGACCTTTACAGACTGGTGAGAGAGACAGACTACTTCAGTGGTTACTGGTGCCTCATCATTAACATAACATGTTGTAGTACCTACTCACAACAGCAGAAGCAGTGTTAGTCAACTTGCTTTCCTTCAAGCTGTTCTCCTTTATGGATAGTGCTGGCTCTGCCCACTCCTGGCACCCTTGACAAGACCAGGTCAATTGCAAAAGAACTGTTTGCACCCTGGAAATGTGCAGAGGATAGTTTGAGTGTTGAGATTACAGGTGACTAGGTTGCATGGAAGCATATCCAGCTTGCACTGGGCATGGCGATGTCCAATACCTCAATGGTGTTTCACATGCTACAAAACAAAAAGGCAAAGAAGTTCAAATCAACTCTTGAACTCCACTTACTTCATGACAATCCTCCACTACAATGCTGGTACAAAACAACCACATGCAAACTTGGGCTACAATCAATACTCAGCATCCAGATCTTGCAATACCCAAGTGGAAAAGATAACACAGATGCACAAGGACCATAAGCCAGCACAATGCAAAGGTGAGTGCAAGCATAGAAGTTGCCAAGGCCCCTTGTCAGGTAATTTTGAAATGTATTCCTAACTTACCAAAGGTATATGATTCTTTTAAGTAATGATAAATATCAATTAATGTAATCTTCAGGGTATGGACAACCTCCTCACCAAGGATGCAGAGCACAACAACATCTCAAGTAATGAGGTGATAGAATTCAATACGGTGGGTGATAGTGAGGTAATTGACAGTGACAATGACCTCTACCAGCCTGTTCAGAGCAAAAATGGGGGTGATTAAAGTGAGAAGATTGAGGTAGAGGAGGTGCAGTCCAAGAAAAAGAGGTGAGTTGAAAAGCCAGGTGTTTGAGGCTGTCAAGGTGTTCCATGAAGCTGCAGCCAGCAATGCTGAAGGTGAGCTGCAGTTTAACAGTTCTGCAAAGACCATCAAACTGATTATCTTTGTGACAGCAACTTGAGGCCATCTTACCCAATCAGTCAGGTGACTCTCATCAGTACTTTTCACTCTACCTTGGATTCCCTAGGGACTCCCTGGGACTTCCTAGGGAATGCACCAAGCCTCTAAAGAGTGCAGGGATTCCCTAGGACTCCCTAGGGACTGAACAGGGACAAGATCACCAATCCATTCTCTCTCTGAAAACTCCACTTTTCACTTGTCCCTAGGGAGTCCCTGAAAAACTCAACTTTTTTCAGTTTTTTGCCATTATCTTAATGAATAATAACTTTAATAAATGATACATAACAACAAAACAATTAGATTTATCATATGCTTGAATCCTAATCCATATTTGGATAGTTTAATACCTACTCCCTGGGGAATCCCCAGGGACTTTTTGAAAAAAATTGAGCGGGGAGTTAGAATCAACAAGCAAGTTGAGAGGGAAGTATTAACAGGTGTTTTGTTTCAACTGAGTAATAAGGGAACTTACATCTCAATCAATATTCCATTGATACTATCCAGTCAATACTCTTTGCTTATAAGATTCATTGTGGGAGTTTTGATTTTGACTCAATCAACATTACAATTGTGTACTATCCAGTTAATGCTTTCTGTCAATTTAAATTCCAACATCTTCCTCCTCTTCCTCCTCCTCCTCCTCCTCATCATCATCACTATCATCTTCATGTCTCTCTTCTTCTTCTTCTTCTTCCTCCTCCTGCTCCTTCTCATCATCATCATCACTATCATCATTTTCTTCTTCATCCTCCTCCTCCTCCTCCTCCTCCTCCTCCTCCTCCTCCTCCTCCTCCTCCTCCTCCTCCTCCTCCTCCTCCTCCTCCTCCTCCTCCTCCTCCTCCCCCTCCTCTTCACTACCATCTTCCTCCTCCTCCTCCCCACTGTCATTATTATCCTCAGCATTTTCTTCCTCCTCTTCTTCTACCTCCCTATCAGTAACATCATCCATTTCATCTTCTTGCTTTTCAATTATTTGTGTTGTATGAAGAAACAACATGGCATGCAAGAACCAATCAAAGTTGCATGGAAGCATTCTTTTCAAAATTGGTTTAAATCCACCTAACCATGCATTCAACTATTCACATGCCTGTAATACATCTTTGTTAATACAAATCATAATGTGAAGTCCAATATTTACCCAAGTGTTAAATGCATGCTTATAGTATGGTCGGCCTGCATTATCCTATGCTACCACCACAAGATTTGGTGCAGATCTATTCAATGGAGCAGGATTGCACCATTTATAACACAAATAGTATGCTGGTTTGTGATTAACATAGTGCTATGAATCCACAATGAATTGAATGGTTTCCTTCCAGTATTTCAGCTTCCATATGCAATACTGGTTCTAAGCAGAATACCTGCCCTGTCAATATAGATATAATCTGGTCATGACTTCATTGTTGTGGACATAACTGAGACTGAGATTTGGGCCAGGCACAAATTGGTTTCACACAATATATTCTTGACCAGCAATGCCAGCACCATGATGTTGTGCAGGATCTTGCATGGCATTCATCCTGAGAATGGTCCTAAGACAGAACATCGATAAGTAGTAGCTTCTGACAACAGTCTGCTTGACAGCAACAGCAGCAACAGCAACAGTCCCACCATCACTGGCACCAGCAACAAGCTCACCATGACAATGCCAAGGATGTCAGCGCCTACTGCAACAAGTGTGGCAATGATACCCATGCTAATGCCAACACCTCCAATGGCCCATGTGATGCCAATGTTCACCAGAGTATCATCTTCAGAATCAGCTTCCTCTTCTTCCTCTTCCTGCTTTTCTTCTTCCACCCTCTCATCACCATAGTTCTCTGGACTGGACTCATTTCTATCATTTATTGTTCTATGTGTGTTCTTATTATCCTTCTACTTTATAATTATCTCCTAGATTCATCTCCAGGACTCAGTCTGATCCTTTTGATGTCATCATAGTTACTATTCTTCTTTTATTTGTCCAATTTTCCAGACTTCATTTTATTTACTGTGACCATGACTTGACAAGTAGCTGAGTGGTATTTAAACTAGAGTACTCGGTCATGTATCAACATCTTGTAACTCAACCAGAATCACCCTCTTCCTTCTGTTTACCTCAAAGTTAAGACTTTGACTTAGACATCATCTTACAAGTCTGTCAAGTCTGACACCTGACAGGCTGACCCTCCTTCTATGTTTTTTGGGGGCTTTTCAACTATCCAAACCCAAATCTGAAGTCTGTTTTGCACCAAAAATTTCCCTTGAGATATTAAATTTGTTAACTTTGAGTATCCACAACTGTAGTACAAAACAAATATTAGGGTCTTACTAGTAAATTTACTTGGATTTTGTTGTCAATTATTGATGTTTAAAAATAATTAATATTTCAATATGTATGTTATTATATTACTTATTAATTAAATAGGTAGAGGAAGGGGGAGAGCAATGGGGAGGGAAGAAGGGGGAGGGAGAGGGAGAGGCAGGAGAGATAGGGAGGGAGGCAGAAGGTGAGAGGGAGGGGGAGAAGGTGAGAGAGGGGGGATGGTGAAGGAAGGAGGAAAAGGAGGGGGACAGAATCAGGAGGGAAGTGGGGGAGACAGGGGAGGGAGGGTGGCTGGTGTCCTTCGTCGTGGTACCCCATCATCATTCTGGTCCCCTTCCCTGTCCTCATCATCTGTGGCTGATGAAAGTATTCCCCATGTGGACAAGTCTATACCACCTCCGGGACCTCTAAAAGGATATGACTATGCTCCTTTTAAGCCTAGTCGTGAAGATCGAACAGTTGAAGGTCATGTACGCGTGTCACCAACACTCTATGATGCCACATCTGCTCTTCACAACCTTACATCAATCATTCGCCCGAAGCGGAAGAAATGGGGAGGGTATTGCAATCCTGATCTCAATTTGCGGGCTCAGGCTCGACTAGAAGGCATGCAGTCACTACTGAATTTGTACACAAATCAAGATTCATGCACTCACCAGTGCTGGGGGGCCTTGGCAATTCAGGTGGCAGTGGCAATAGGCTGGGGACACCACTGTGCCTGCCGTCTTCAAGAACTCAGCCGAGCCTTCATCAGAGACTGCACTATATTGCCCATCAACCCATACGGAGACTGGAATGAATCACATCTTGTTGACGAAAACCTGTGCAATGAAATTAGCATTTATCTCTTGTCAATCGGAAAAGAAATCTCTGGCCAAAAACTAATGGAGTTCCTGCATCAGCAATCTATCAAAGAAAAATATGGCATCAAGAAGAACATCAGCATCACCACAGCATGTCATTACATCAACATTCTTGGGTATCGGTACAGAGCAGCTCTTAAAGGGCAATACATCGACGGGCATGAGCGTGAAGACATCTTTTACTACCACCAGAATGTATTCTTGCCATGGTGGAGGCAGCTTCAAGATCGGATGGCTAGGTGGGATAAAAAGTTAGTCAAGTCAGCACCTCCCGGTCCAGGTTGTCAGGTTATCACATGGTTTCATGACGAATCAATATTCTATGCACATGATCATCGCAAAAGTGGCTAGTATCACAAGGACGCACCTGCTAAACCATATGCAAAAGGAGAAGGGTCATCATTGATGGTCACCAACTTCATGTCCCAGGACTTTGGTTGGCTTCTGTTGCCAGATGGCAAGGAATCGGCCTGACAGTGATACGCATCATACAATCCTATGCTCCGAATATGTGAATGGGATGTACTATACCTCTCCATCGACCGTATCCCGATACCTCACAATCTTACGAAGGTCTGCGAACTCTTCCGACACCTCTCAACACTGATCGATTACTTCCGAACTTGTCGCACCCACAGAACAAAGCCATCCCATATCGGACCGATCCTGCCTTTATCGGACATCTATTTCCCTTATTCCATCTACCTCCTACCTCACTTTCGATCATATTGGACGTATTTTCATATTAGTTTCTCTTTCTTATTCAATTTACCTTTCATCTTCCTTTGTTCTTTGTTCTTCATCTTATGTTTCACCTTCTGATTCCTTTATCCCCTTCCCCTTTTAGTATCATTACTACTCCTTTCTATCAATTTTTATACCGTTCCGATCCTCCGATCGAGGTAGTATAAAAAGAGATGTAGTTTGGATACATAGAGAGACAGACCCCCTCCTCCTTCTCAGACAGAGAAATCTACGACTTCCCTCCCATTCGATCTTAGTCTAAGAGCTATAAAGCTCCCTTTAGCCTCGAACTCAAGTTATAGTCTTGAGTCTGTCTATCCTCGTCATCCGATATTGATATCTTCATCGCGACCGTGTTCACGAAGTCACACAGTTGATCACAACTGTCGCACATATGTTCACATTGTTCGGAAACTTTATAGTAGTTTCTATACCTCCCTATACCTTTCTACATGTAGTAGACATCTTCGCATCCTCGCATTCACCTATTAGGTAGTTTGTTTGGGGATCTCCCCCTTTACAGCTTCCTATAGCGTATCAACGGCTCTTCAAGCCAGGAAAGAACAGAGACAGATACTTCACAAGTGACAATATTCGGGACCAGGCTGCTGCTGCTATGGATATACTAAAGGAGCATTATCCGCAATATAACCATGTTTTCATGTATGATAGCGTTACAACTCACCTCAAGCGAGCCCCCGACACTCTATCAGCCTATCAGATGCCGAAGAACATCCAAAAAGAAGGGATGAATTGGGGCCTCAAGGTTGTAAAGTGTGATCCGGTCACCAGGAAACCCATCTGCAAACCCGATGGGAAGCCCGAGAAAGTGAAAATACAAATGGGTGACGCACAATTTGCTAACGGCGAGCCACAGCCGCTCTACTTTCCACTGGGACATCCATGCGAAGGTATTTTCAAGGGAATAGCTGTGATCCTTGAAGAGCCAGGTTTGGGCAATATGTCAAGAATGCGCACCAAGTGCAAGAATTTCAAGTGTAAACTGGAACAGAGGAATTGCTGTTGTCAATGGATATTGTATAACCAGCCTGACTTCGCCAATGTCAAGTCACTTCTTGAGTTGGATAGTCATAGCCGTGGTTTTGAGGTCATGTTCTTGCCAAAATTCCATTGCGAGCTAAACTTCATAGAGCAGTGCTGGGGACAGGCCAAATTTATCTATCAAACTTACCCAGAATCATCCTGTGAAGTGGATCTTGAGGCTAATACCATATGCGCATTGGATTTGGTTCCCTTAGATATGATGCAGAAGTTTGCAAATCAATCCCTACGATTTATGGACGCTTACTTGCAGGGACTGAACGGGAGACAGGCGGCGTGGCATCAAGAAAGTACCAAGGGCATCAAGTGTTGCCAGAGAGCATCATGGAGGAGTTGGAGAAAGAAGGCGTGGTCTAAGCAGGTCAAGGTGAGTCTGATCATGATCAAACCTTATTCATTGAATAATTTGTCACAGATCTCACCGATCATTACAAAAATTTGGGAAATCATCCTTAATAGTATATAGAATAATTGCTAGGAAGTAGATTTTTGGATTTCTTTCTTGACTCTCTAAAGATTAACTTCCATAGTTTATCCGACAAATTCTTGCCTAATTAGATTGAGCATGTCACAAAAGAGTCACAGCACATGACATTCGTCGATTATGAATGGCCCCTACCTTATCAGGGGTACAGGTAAACCCATGGGTTTTGCCTTGGGTCCATGTCCAGGTCACACTATTGTGACCAACAGCTGTACCCATACCTGCAACAGGTTACCTGTGACTTTTAGGTTACATGGTTGATGCACAACACCATGCACAATGGGCAGAGACCAGGCGTTGTCTGGTCTCTGCCCCAGCTGAGTTTTTCTTTCTTATTAAGTTTTTTATATTAATCTAATGAATCTGACAGGTAAACTACAGTACAACTACGCGAATCAAAATGAGGACAATGGAGTGAACAACAACAGCAATGGCCACAATGACGACAACAACGATAGTGACCACAACCAAGACTATTACCACAACCACCAAGACCACCAGCGTGTTCGGGGTACAGGGTGGACAACCGTGAACAGGGGCAGTGGCTAGGTGGGTGGTGTGCCCACTGCCTGGCCTCTTGGTATGTGTCCCCATGTCAACCAAGTTAACAATTGAATGACCAGACAACGCCATCAACACCAGCCCTGGCCAAATGGCCAGGCCATTCTGTGGACAGCGAGGACGACCTGCCAACATGCCCAGAGCACCAATGTGCCCAGAGCGCCCCCCACCAGTTCCACCTCATGGACATATGGCAACATATCAATTGACATGCGTCTGGTGTCGTGAGGTCAAACAGGTAGTGTGGGAGCACACACTAGGAGACCCATTGGTTACCTGCTGTGGATACGGGTCCTGTGTAACCTGAGGGTCGGAACTTACATACCCACAACAAAACCTGTACCCTGAGGGCAGGTACAGGTTTTCAGCAGGTGCGGGTATGGGTACCCTCGCAAATACCCGAGGGTTACCCATGAAGTTCACTAGACAGATGTGCACCACCATGTTTCATCTTGCCATGAATGTCAAATAAAGACCCTAAAGAAGATGGAGATTTCCCCCACCATATCCACTCCCACCACTCTATTCCAGAATGTGTACATTGATGTGATGTCTATGCCACCATCAGGTGGATTCAATTTCATTGCTGCTGCTCATGATGATCTTTCAGGAACATCTGAAGTTTGTGCCATTCACTCCAATGATTCCCAAAGCTTAGCCAAATTTTTCTGGGAACAGATCCACTGTTGCTATGGAGCAATTGGACATGTAGTGACAGACAATGGAAGTGAAGTCAAAGGCACATTTGAGATTCTACTCCGCCGCATGGGAGTCCCTCAAGTTCGCATCACCCCTTATAACAAACATGCAAATGGAGTAGTGGAACATGGCCACTTTACGTTAAGAGAGGCCATTGTCAAGTCCAGTGACAAGGATAAATTTGGAGGAATTCGAAATTGGCACAAGCATGTTGAAGCAGCTATGTTTGCGGATCGCATCACAGTCAGCAGTGTGACTGGTTATTCACCATACTACCTGCTACATGGAATGCACCCACTCTTGCCATTTGATTTGTCTGAAGCAACCTTTATGGTGGAAGGCTTCCCATCAGGCCTCTCCACATCAGAATTGTTGACACTTTGCATCAGACAACTAGAAAGGCATCAAGAAGATATAGACAAAGCAGCTTCTAGATTAGAACAAGCATGTTTTAGGTCAAAATCACAGTTTGAATGAAGATTCTGTAAATGCCTGCAAAAGCATAATTACAAAGCTGGTGAATTAGTCCTTGTCAGAAACAGCAGATTGGAATCCACAGTAGGGAAATTCAAAACTGAGCCACATCACCTTGGACCCTTTGAAGTAGTCAGAAGGACTGAGAGAGGAACATATGTTCTAAAGGAGCTAGACAGAGCAGAACATGCTGACTGCTGTGCAGCCTTTAGGATATTGCCCTACATTAGTCAGCCCCATTCATTCCTTCAAGGTAACTCAGACCAAGCAAGCTCAATTGACTCAGATTCAAGCACATACATTACCCCACCGGACACCGATCTATTTGAAGATGATACAGATACATCACGCCACCAAAACTAATAGATACATAAGGAGAGATCTAGAAATATCGCGCAATGTGTACAAAAGTCCAAGACAGATGCTGAATAGAGGAAGAAGGAAGAAGGAAGTAATAAATGAGAAGAAGTGAAACCCAGCTGTCACAACCCAACAGATTTCCCCCAGAAGCCAAATCCATCATCTTTCCCACTGGTAACAGAGATGCAAGCTGGATGAAGACAAAACTGTCAGAGTGGATGAACAGACACAGCCTAAAAGAGAGGTGCAACCTAGATGTCAGCGCACTTGGTTGCATCAAGGGAACAACGCTCACCTGCATCAACAATTGGCTGAGAAGCCAAAGCCAGTCTAGGTTCAAAAGAGGAGCAATTCATAGCTTTGGATAGTTACAATTCCTGGGAATGACCCATGGAAAAGGAGCTGGTGCACAAAGGCACAGTGACTAAGCTGGGGGAAAAGCTTGAACAATCCAAATCACTCATTTATACCCTCTGAACATGTGGCAGTCACGTGAGCCACTCATGTGACATCCTGCTGCCCACCCTTTTTTCTAGATCCCTGCATTATGATTGGTCAAAATTTGCACGTGCACACATCTTAGTAATATGCACCCTACAATTTAATCATTACCAAGCAATGCCATGGAAAAAGCCGAAGCACCATGTTATTGCAAACAAACCAAATTTGGAAATAGATACAGATTGCCAAAGTTGGAGAAGAATTCAATCACCTGGCCCAGACTTTGCTGCCACAGGCACATGACTACTTGATTAGGTACCTTTGAACCATGAATTTGGATACACCTACCCAATTTGACATTGATCTTTTTTTCATTTTTTTAGTAGTGCTCCACACACTCTCTTTTTTAGTAATGTGCTGCTCGTTTGATTCTACCAGCACATTGATCACCCAGCTCTCACACATTTCAGCCTACAGTAACATGGCCAGTACCACCAGCACCTCCACTCCCACCTTCGGGTACTATAATGTTCCACTGACGCCCATGACCATCCCTATGCACCCACTCCTCAACTCCACACCCCTCTTGCAGAAGGCTACTGGCATCATTTTGTGCCCAATCAGGAGACTACTTTCGTTAATGTCACCCTACTCAACAAAATCCAGAAACCACTTCTTCCAGGAGTTAGTGTATGGCTCCTTCATCTCCCCACTCCCAAGGAAATCCGTGCTGGCATGCACATCACTGGACAGTTAGGGGCTGGAGATGTAGAAAGATTGTGGACCATACGAAATGGCTATGCCATTTTTCTTTGCAGGACAACATCAGGAGAATGTTTTCTTTTAGCAGTTCCTGAGTGATGGATGACAGGAAGGAAGAAAGAAGAGGAACAGGCACATAGCTGGGGAAGCTACATTAAGAAATACCTTTGTCGCCTGTAGAACATACCAGCACCACCACCATTTCTTTATAGCACTGTTGTCATTTTTTCTATAGTACCGTATTTTTTTCTATATACACACTCTCAACATCTCCATCATGCTTCACAAATAAGCATCAACACTCCTTTGACACTCTCAAGTTTATAGCTATGGCCAACATCATGTTTATCATTCCCACAAATCCTCAGCCCCAACACCCTGCTGGTATTCAGGATATATTGCCCCACCAACACTACTCTCCATTTCATGACCGCATTCTCCCTTCACAACAATTCTGTTTTGCTATGACATTTCCCACAGAACTAGAGGACAGGTTCACACTAATCCTGTTGGAAAGCATGTTGAAGAAAGATGTAGCCAGAGACCATTTCAGGTGCCAGCATTGCTTGATCATACAAAATACTGCTGATGAGACAGTATTACCAAAAGCAGAGCACGGCAAATTTCTGAAGGAGAAAATATTATTGGAGAGGGAAGAGCAACTCGGGATGTTGATTTTTCTTGTTGTGCACAAATGCCATGATCCAAAACAGTTTTGGATCAAAAACATGGAACAAGATTGAAGAAAGGATATTTATACAATTTTTCCACTCAGCTGCAATATTGCAATTTCAGCTGAAGTATCCCTTCTCTCAATAGCCAGGACAACAAGTGGACAATATCAGGAATACAGCCCCAAGTACTAAGGGATGGGTCCAGCCACCATCAAACCCAGCTTACAGCATCAGTAATGAAGGAACAAGGCCTTATCAGATTACAGGATTAGATAATAGCTCACTTATCCTTATCTTTACTAATAAGAAAAGGATAAGATCAACAGCCACAGCCTTACATCACACATCAAGATCCAAGATCAGAGAAGCCACATTCCAGCCACACACAGCCACCTTCTTATCTCTCATGATAACAGATAAGATAAGAAGCACAGCCTTCTATCTTCCATCAAAGAACATTGGAAAAAGAAGCACAGAACTGATTCTAGAAGCCCAATTTGAAATTACATGATCTAGCCTTGGTCCATGATTCCTGGAGAACCATAGACCACCCCAGATCTCAGAGAAGACCAGCCAGTGGCTCATCTCTCCCCAGATGACTCATTGATCAATCAGCAACCCAAGTCAAGTTATATGACTTGGAGGATGTGTGAACAGTGAGGTCTTTCCTACACAACACAAGCAGGAGTGTCAAGTGCTGTGTATGATGAGCAAGGATGTGATGAGCAAGAGATAGTGGAAGTCAAAAAAGTGTGTGTAACAAAAACTATCAAACAGAATGTGATGATGATGAAAGTATGAGACAATAAACAGTCAAGAAGTATTGATGTTCTAGATATCTGACAATATTCCAAAGCTTCAAATGCACATTGGCTACTGGTTCAGAATAAGTACTGGAAGATCTTGGTGAAGACCAATATATCTTGAGATAAATGACAATAGTAACAGCACTATGTCACAAAATGTTTCCCAAACTAGTAATAAAAGAGTATCAATATATCAGATATTGATGGATCAATTAAGACTATCTGATTTGAGAATGAACAGCAAGCAAGAATACGAATGTAACTGTAACTGAATTGGTATACTAGCTACTACACAGGTAGTTAGATACTGAAGGGGCAAATCAAAGGATGGGAATGGGGGATCAAGTTTGACTGCTGTCTCCTGCAGAAACTGGGCCCTATTTATACCTTTTCAACTACAGGAGTCATTCAGAGTCATAGGATGGAATATGAAATGAGTGGACAGGTTAGTGAGTCATAACTGGTCATAACTGGTCATAGTAGAGTAATATGAAATGAGGGGGCATAGGGCAAGTAAGCATTGGAAATAGGGGCATAGGTTTGTGAGTCAAAAGGAATCACAAGGGAGTAATTTGAAATGGGGCATAGGGTGTGCAAGCATATAAAAGGCAATTGGAAATTGGGGCATAGGTTTGTGACTCATGCAGAGTCAATTACTGAGAATCATATGGTACTGTGAGAAAGGATGGGGGCATAATTGGTCATGATGGTGTCATAATGGTGTCATAATGGGGTCATAAGGTGAATCTTACTCAAGGTAGCTGTTCATTGTTATCTTGACTATACTAACCCTTGTTAGGACAAACCTCAGACCACACAGTTGTTGAGCACAGACCATAGGTGTTTAACAGTTGCTTACCATCCTCTGAAGAACAACGAGGTGATTTCCTGATCAAAGTCACACTCCAGAAACCCTTGATGCAGATTAGTTTTTTCATATAAACTTTTCTCACAAACAACATCACACAGACGCAAACCTTGTTGGGGGGGGGGGTATTGTTATGCTTTCACCCTGCTTACTCATTGCTTGATTCCCACAATACACTTCCCACAGCAAAGTGCCAAGTTCCATGCTCTGATTGGACAATACCAAGATCACTATTCATCCAGGCTCTTTCCCATGCTTTGACATCTCCACATGTACAATCAATCACATGTGTATATCATCGACCAATCACGTCGCACACATGAATCAACCAATAGGAATCCATCTCCTATCTACCCATCACAACGTGATTATTCATCCAGATAGGAGGGACTATTGTCATTGGACGATAAGTAGGAACCTCCCCTCAAGTCATTCCCCTATATATTCTGTTAGTGCATGAACATGTACTTTACATTTAGTCTGGTTTTCTATACCGGATCAATATATCCTCCTTCCTCCTCTTTGTCCAAATCTTAGTTTGAGTTTGTTTGTTGTTGGAGCTGTCCTGTAGATCCATAACAACAGCTCTATTTCTGTATGCTGTGCTGGTTCACCTCCAGCTTCAGCTCTTGTCACATCAGCTTGTTGACAAGTTGCAATGTATGCTGAAAGGCAACTATTACACCATGCATTCAAGTGAGACTCATCTGTTAGGTATTTTGATTTGTTGGAAGTAAAATAGAGCCAGAGGGGAGATTTTGGTGGCATAAGATGAATAAATATTAATGTTTTCCATAACATTACATGTTCTACTTTGAGATATCCACATGACATTGACCCCATTGACTTCACAGACTGACAGAGTCAGACCTTATTGAGGGTCAAAGTGGTCAAGACAACACTGTGGGGATAAATCACAATGACATTTGCACGTGACATTGCTTATATAGTTTTCGACTTCAGGGCAGGTTCAGCCCACTTCATCGCAAAAACACTTTCTGTTCAACTCAAAACTGCAATGATAGACAATTGTGACCGAATCCCCATGGAAATATGGGCCAATGTCTTTCTCAAGTGCCTCCCCTCTCAACGCTATATACAACCCAGGGCATCATGCTCGCCGATACTTCTTTGCCAGGTGAGCAGATCTTGGAGATCAACCGCGGTATCACTGTCCAAATTGTGGTCTTCGATCTCGCTGCAAGTTCACGTCAACAGCGACATCGAGAAGATGGCAGAAGGAACTGCCACATGGCTTGGGAGATCAGGCATCCAACCACTCGCAATCTCCCTTATGTTGGGGGATAGTGGACCTGCACTGGCCTTGGATCCAATATTGGATATATTCATATCATTCATACGACATTGGGAAGACGTTCGATTGGAGATATTGGGGCCATTATCTGGTTCAATCTCGAGTATTCATCTCCTCCGAGCACCCTCACTCAAGCGTTTTAAAGTTCATTTCTTGGATCAGACTCACGAAGTGATTCCACGAATCTTTTCGATGCTTTCCACTTCTTCGCCTCGTCTCACGGACTTCGTTTGGTACACCATTGGTCCTAACATGTCCCCATTCTCTACAGCCGAATTCATCCATCCGTGGTCCCACCTTACTCGATTTGAAACAGACTATTTCTTTGATGTGACCAGTTGTTTGAAAGTTCTCCATCTATTGCCCAACCTGGTTGATTGCACTTTTAATGCCGTGGCCCGTTTTCCACCTCCCAATTACCCAGACCCGTCGATTGTTCACCACCATCTCCGGGCATTGACCCTCGGCACTCTAAGTGATCTATCTCATGAATTCTTGGATCGTCTCGCCTTGCCCGCTCTTCACGTTCTCGATCTCACTCTAGACGAATATAGTGAATGCGGCTGGCCACATCATTCGTTCATAGCGTTTCTCTCACGATCGAGCTGCTCTCTCAAGACCTTCCGTCTACACAGCAGTATTGTTACCAGCAATCAACTCATGGAATTGCTTCCTCTCCTTCCCACACTGACAGAACTTTCCATCGTAGGATCGGAATACCCTACGCTTGACCCGCTGTTTCGCGGTCTTACATATAACACCGTCGGCAGATTGTGCTTGTGTCCTGATCTCGAATTTATTACCCTCTCAGGATACAGTTCTTCATCCAAAGGTGTGCTGGCCAAAATGTTGCAGTCCCGCTGCCGTCCGGATGCATCCCCATCTCAGGTTGCATGCCTGAAGAAAGTTACAGTCGAGCTTGAAGGCCCTTTAACTTCTGCTAAATGGGAGTATCTAAACGAATTGGAGACGATGCGGGATAAGGGATTTGAATTAGTTATATTAACATGTGAGCTTGCACTATATCTTTCGTTTTACAGAATGATCAGATTGGACTCTGATCTTTTGATTATTTTCAGTTGGAATGCAATAACTTGAACAGAATTCCTCCTTATTTCTCAACTCAAGCCGCTTTCCAATTCAATTGGAACATATTGGAGCTTCCGCAATGTACTGTCGTCGTAGACCAGAACAAGGACTTTTGTTGGGGAATCGTAGGCGCATTGATGTCAATCGATGGGGAAGACTGCTTTGAAGGTCGGTACTATTTCACGAAAAAGTAATTGGGATATTATAATCCTTCTGAAGACTATACTGAATGTGCTTCGGGACAGCCATATCGACGATGCCACCAACGGAGTATTCAGCAAGTTGACAAAGGTTTGATGGTGCCGTTGGGCTGAACTGCGCAGGATCCATCGAGTCGCCGAGGACAGTCAAGAAGTAATGCATAATTCGTGCTATTGTATTTAATGTTACTTACGTATCAATGGGTACGCAGTGAAGTCGAGACCTTGGTGTGAGTTTTTCAATCTACATAATATAAAGGAATGAAAAGGTAAATGCGCAGAAAATAAATGAACCCTTGGGTGTATGGCTTGTAAGGCGGATGTGTGTATCTGACCTCAGCTCAGCATTCTAGTCGGAGCAAGCCTCCATGGAATCCTGGGTCGTGAAGCACGGATCGTCATGCAGCATTCTCAGCTCGCAGTTGGGAATCCGTTATGGGTTATTTGCGTCAATAACGAGGTTCCCTATCAACATACAAAATTCCACGCTCTGAGCATAGCGGAAACGTCTCAGCGAGTAAGTGCTGGGTGTCCACAATGACATCGGGCTTAGTAAAAACAGGGAACCGGAAGGTTAGCCTTCGCAAAGTGGGTAGAAACGGTGGGCTCTCCAGGAAGGAGCGCAGCCCAGACCATGCATCAAGATCAATGGGGCCAGAAAGCATCGTGACCCATATGGTGACATCTTTGAGGTATGGAGATGTCAAGCCGCTCAGGGCGTGAAACATAAATTGTTCAAAGCGGTAGATGCTTCTCCAATCATTCAACTCCAAGGTCAAGAACCGTAATCGGCTGAGAGATGCAAAGCCGCGATCGACGTATGCTAAGCACCAAGAAGGAAGCAATAACTTCTGAGGCACTCACAAAGATTGCGAGCTAGGCCCGAAAGCCGAAGATCCTGCAAGCTCGATCTCGTGGCATCCAGCAGCCTTCCCACAAGGGGCAGGATTTCCCGTTCAAAATTGTACATACAATCCATGTCGAGCGTCAAAAGGGACGGGAATGAGCTGGCTCTGTCCCAACATCTTAATACGTAATCGAAGATGTAGTAGGACTGGAATATCAGGAGCGTTTTCAATTCCGGCACGACCGTATCTTGACTGTTGGGGAGAGATTGGGGAATCCAGGACCCAAAGTCCACACAGTAGCTATACAAGCTCTGCAATCGTGGACAATGGCGCAGGAGTGAGAGCAACGCGTCAGGGGTATCAAATTTGATGTATGAGAGGGTGAGGATCTTGATATGTTTCATAAATGGGGCAGGTGGAGAGAAAAAATGTGCGCTACATTGGCTCGACCTCGACCTATTGAGGGTGAGCTCTGTGATATTGGAGAGTCTGGAAGTGACTTGGTGAAGCTTGTTAAATTCACAGGCCCCAATCGTCTCGACCACAAGACTCTGGACTGCAGTGGTGATCGTGCACAAAGGAGATGAGAGAAAATTGTCCGACCACCGATCAATATTCGATCAATGGTGAACTCCGAGAAAAGGCAGGAGAGATGGTCTCGACTTGCAGAAACCCACGATTCACACACGAGACTCGGCGCGACTCCTATAAGCGCGACTCCTATACTGTACAAACACACACACATACGTCGTCGAACCCGCTGGTGAGCCTGATATTACATATGCCGCGGCTGACTACGCCCTTGACATCTACATACTCATCTCCGGGAAAACGGTATGAACACAGTGCGCAACAAGTGCCTGCAGTGCCTCTCGGAAATGCCGTATAGAGGAGGGAAACTGTACTGCGGGAGAACTGGTCCTTATGTGATCTCGTAAAATTATTAGGCACCCGATACAAAATTGAACTACTCCGCCCTGCCTGATAACTCCTCGCCTGAATCCAGCAAGCTGCAGACGATCAGTGCGTAGCGTATTAATAATGGTAATAGTGGGATCAAATGAGTTCACCGACCTGTACTGCTTCGTGAGTGTACATTCCCCACCGTTCTCCAGATCAATATTATACAAATAGAAGTATCCTTCTGAGGAGATTACCATCACCTGAGGCATTGTCCTAAAAGATCCATTAAAACCGGACCCCAATTAATATTTTCCCACCTACTCACCCACTAAGTGCTACAATACATCGTGCACCGCTGGTTGGAAGCCGCAGGAACGCGAAATCCCTCGAGGGTTCCCACATCTCCGTGAGCGTATTCGGAAGATAGCCGCTCACAGAGTGTGATAAGCTTTTTGTGACTTGCAATGACTTGCGGCGTAGACTTGATCTGCAATCCAGCTTAAAAAGACGTACTATATCAAACCAGAATGGCACTCACGATACGCTCGCACTCTTCTTCTTTCCATCGACGAACGACTCGTACCCGCCGTCCAGTCCCGGCATGCCTTCTCTGCTATCGATCGAACCAGATGGGCTTGTTTGTCCGTTCTTGCTTGATGACGACGACGGCGGGCCCAACTTAAAAATATGCACTGTGTCGTGCGCAGAGCTTACAGCAAGCAGCGTGGATACGACGTTGAAGTTGATCGAGTGTATCCGTGCCTCACGCGTCCCACGGCGGAACTGATACAGTTTCTCTGCCCCGGGGATGCTCCACACACGGATGACTGTCCCCTTCTCGGATGCAGTCGCAAGGAGCGTGCCTGTGGAGTTGATTGCAAGAAATGAGAGAGGTGTTTTGTGTGCCTGGATGACATTGGCGACAGTGAGTGATCGTGTAGAGAAAAGGAGGACATCGCCAGATTGCGGTGGCGAGATGGATGATGACGGGGCGGAGGCGGGCTGAGTAGTCAGCGGAGACGTAGGCGAGGGGACAGGGGCTGGATACGCAAGGTATGATGAATCAGCGGATGGAGACAGGGCACATATTGCTGATGTGCTAATGGGTTAGTGCAAGACACAGGCTCGATGGGTGCCACCGACCTTCTGGGTTTGGAGTTGTCTCGATGACGTGCAGAAGACGCATGTTTGAGATATCATAAATGTAGATTTCAGTTTCGAGGACAATTACGAGCGTCTTGCGGTTGAGTTTGACTGAGAGGATGGAAGATGGGAATAACAGCTCGCAAATCATGGACTGGCGCTGCAGTCAAGATTAGTATACAAATTCCATCTACTAATATTGCTGCGAACCTTGGTATTTACGATTTGTAGCTTCCGAGGACTTGATTGCGGCTGATCGGCTGCGCCAACCAGCGCAATGAGAGACGTGCAAAACAGCATCTCGACTATCCCTCGAGCACCATCATCTGCACCTCACTCTAAGCACACAACAATCTCAAAGATAATGCAGAAACCCACTCATGGTGAAAACCCGGCCAAAAGGATCGCAATTTGTGATACTGTACCCCTTCCGTGTCCCCACAGAAATGCAGCTGGCATTCCGTTGATTTCAGAAGATAAAAAGAGTCCAATGAGACTTACGAGAAGTCCTGATTGAAGTTTGCGAATAGCATATTGGAATTTATGCGCTCTGCCATTGGTAGCGGATTATGAATCGGGATGAAGTAAGTAAAACCTGGTAAGACTTTCCCACAACTATATTATACCACCGCCCAATCTTCAACTCTTTAACGTCAAGCGACATCCCTGAGACTACAATACGGCTTCTAGTAATCTGAATCAATCGTCATACCTAACCTGCGTCAACTACGAATTACGCCAAGTCAAATACTTTAGCGATATGATACACTCCCAGCGATACACGATGTAGAGCCTGTTCGGCTACTTATCTGCGCTCACGACGTTGTTGGTATGAGAATGCCAGTTCGACTGGACCATACCGCAAGAAGTTGTTGAAGGCGAGCTCGTCATTACTGATATTCGATCCCAGTCTAACACCCTTTCAGAGGACTAGCTTTCCTAATGTCAGACACCAGAGCATCGCCGACTTCGGGTTCTCTGTACTCCAACGTTTGAGCTCCATCACTCTCGCATTCCAACTGTGATTTATAAGAATCGTGGAGAGACGGTGATGCAATATGGGCCCTCGGACAAGCATAAGACGGACGAATATACTTCTAGGTCTTTCTCCCCTGTAACATTGATTTTCTTACCTGAATCATTCCTTAGATTTTCAACCGGTTACGTACGCTTTCCGAAACTTCCTAGAATCAATGCGTTACTACAAGCGGTCGGGTCAAGTGCTGTTTCCTTGTTTTCGGCTCGATCTTCATTCTGTCACCGAGGTCAACCTTAGTCTTGGCGGGTCGCTTTGGTCAAGTAATTCCCGAATGTGATGGTGAGTTCATTTTTGATAAAATGAGATTTGTTGGTATCACATTAGAGTCTGTTGCTGGAGAATTTCTTCACCTTCCTTATTGTGTACTCTGCGATTCAAATTCTTCAAACATCAAGATGATGCGGGATCGACCTCTATCGTGGCTGCTTTTCCGGGGACCAGGCGACTTGCCCACAACTCAGCAATCTCTCATTACAATCTCCCAAAAATTTATCGACATTTTACGCTCAATTTGCGAAACATTATATTCAACCTCATTAGATTAAGTATCGCAGAGCTACACTTACCAGCAAAAAATGGGCCTTGCGGTGTTGCTCCTTAATGTGAACTACCATGAGTGACATGCATATGTCGGAAGAGAAGAACGTGAAAACCCACTTATTAATCTTTGAAGAACTCATCTCCATAATCAAATAGTATCTCTGTTCCAGCCTTGAGGGTCTTGACTACACATGAAAACGAGGGATCAGCCCACAATAACAAAAGGCCGTCCATAACTCTGAACTTACGTGCATAAATGCCGATCCGATGATCCCCATTGACTAGCCATACTATGCCAAAAAGTATTTCCAATTAGTTACCGAACGTGGATATGTTATGCGCCAGACACACCCTTTGCGATGGCATTTGCATTACTCCCTCTGGTGTGGTTGGCGTACCGCATCGTGTTCCCTGCGTGGGCGCTGTCTAAAGAGAGCACTGTGTCCAGCCCAAATAGATAGTTCCGCCCCCGGTGTATTGACAACGCGCTAGTTCGTCACACCCCGTCAAAATCAATGACAAAAGAAGAAAATTGAGCGAATCGAAAAAGTAACACATAAGATGGCAAGAGGTGGTGAGATCATATAGCATAACGCAGTCTGGAGGCGGGACCTACTCGCGAGAAAGTGTAGTGAGGTCGAACACGAGCTCCCCAACATATTCTAATATATATATGGACGCATTAGGAGACCGCCCACATTCGCTGATCCAGGGCGCACCTGCAATGAGCTCACCCTCCTGTACCTGTTCTGTAAGAAACACACCAAGCCCGCATTTAGCACCTGCCTTCACTGCCGTGTTCTGGCACGCACACACATGCCCACAGGTCAAGTTAGCTCAGTCCATGAACAGATGAGAAAGAATACTGACTTTCCGCCTGCCTTGCTGGATAGCGGAATTCTGGCACGTGTTTGCCGTTTCATCTGTTGGTGTGGGCTAGTGTGAGCGTGCTGAGTCTTATGATGAATAGTAATCACCTCTGTTGACACAACACAGTATTGAACAGCAACCCGAGAGTGCAAAAGTAGCCGGCACACCTTGAGAGACAGCTCCCACATCGCTCCGGATCGCACTCCCTGCCTGCGCGAACACATACACATCGCTGGGTTGTACATGTCTGGCCGGGGCCTACCACGTTGCACCTGCACCCACTCCAACGCTGCTGACCTGTAAAATGCCTCAGTTGCGTCCCCACGTATCATGATTACGCGAGGGAAATATACATTGGGGTCCACAGGCGCAGTTGCGCTCGCAGTGCGCAGTGTTTAGTACACACGGGCACTTGATGTCATGTGTGCAGTCGCCAGCATGGTGGCATGGGCCAACACTGGGAAACAGGTAAAACAAGGGTCGATAAGCAAAGGGGAACTAATATTTACGGGGAAAAGGATCCGCTGTCATGTACTAGGTGATTCCGAGGGTCAGTACGGGTTGTAGGTGGTCATTATGGGGGGCTACCTGGGAGTTTCAATGGTGTTGGAAAAGATTCGGAAGGTTTGCTGACTGTACTATCCGGAATGGTCGCCCGGCGGAGATCAAAGGTCTGAAAATAAGTATCACGCACAGAAATAACAGCATGCACCCTTACTTCTCGACAGGGCTTGCGGCATATGACGGCTAGATCACATGGTAGGATATCGGGGGCGACACTCAGAGTGCAACGAAGCGTTTCCAGATCACGTACATTCCAGACGGGCATGGACTAGTCAAATAGGTGTGTAAAACACCCGTGATTATAGACGCAATGCATGACGTACAGCTGACTCAATTGGCGTTAAGAGGAAACAATCTCTGCCACATGGTTTATCGGACATCCTGTGCAGCTCAAGGTTAAGGACGGTTGGAAAGGCTGCGGTTGGCACTGGGATGGGGTCAACTAGGAGATATTAGCTTGAGCGGGCCATAAAACAGGAAGATAATCGCACGGTGGCGAGCGCAGTATCCCTGAACACAGTTGAGGTTTGCACAGAACACGACGGCGACGCTCTTCAGGCGGCCACGGGCGTCATCCGCGGCGGGGGTTGTAGGGGTAGGGAGTGTAGCAGATGCCCCAGGCCAGATGGGCAAGTCTCTGGAGCATCACAATGAGGAGTTGGCTACCACTAAGGGGTAGGAGACATACCTTTGGCGAGAGGTATGGAGCAGTCCTCGGCGCGGCAGCTGGGAGAGAATTGGAAGTGGAAGGATGGCAGTCTCGTCGATGTGTGCAAAAGTGATGCCGTGGGTACTGTACAGGCGACGAGCGGTCTCTGCAACGATGAGTTGCACTTGCCACATGGGATGGATGAGCTGTTGCGGGAGCGCAAGAACATGAAGGCTCGACTTACGGTCGGGATCGAGGTCGTGGTGGTTGCGTTCTTCGCCCTGCCATGCGAGTTGCTTGTAATGCGACATATGCTCGAAATGGTCAAAACTCGGGTCGTCCGCGAACGGAACGAAAGGCATCTCGTCTGGGTCATCACCAAGGAAGATGCTCTGTGAACAGGGCGTGCAGGACTCGTAAGGAGGGTACGTTGCGAAGGGGAGCGCGGACGTGATACACTGCACGGGGAGCAGTTCAGGCGTGCGGAGATCTCCAGATACCCATACAAGAAAAGACTCGGGGGCGGGACAATTTGGAGTAGGCAAGTGTGAGCAATCTGAGAGACTCGGAATACTGATGTGATTAGGTATAGAGGGGCGGGCAAGACTGTGGATTGCTTGGCGAGACTGCACCTGTTCGTGTTGATAGAATTCTAACCAGACAGTTTGGAACACGGCGCGCACGAGAGCAGTCGTTGACTGAAGCATGTCAATATACTGGTAGTACGACTGTACTCACCGTAGACCTGGATTCGCAGATCCACTGTTGTACTTAAGTCACGGTATACCGTGACCTGACTCGAGGGTCGTATTTGGCTGTCCACGTGACATTCTACCAAAAATTGAAAAAACCAGTGGATATTTTCACGCTTGACCAAATGTCTGGTAAACCTGATCTGTCTGGGTACAACTATGGGGCCATCTCGTCCCTCGTCTTGATCGCCGACAAGTCTGCTCTTCCCCGTCGAGACAAAGAACCAGATGGTGCTCCCACCTCCCTCGCTGGCCGTATCGACCCTCGCGAAATGGGCTCTCGTGTACAGCGTCATGCCCCGAAAGACCTCCAAAAGAAGAAGAAAATGGCATCCGGCAGACAAGATGTCCCAGAGAAGCACGTTCCAACTCGCAAAGCCGTCTCTGCACCCTTCGGCTACACCGACATAATTGAGGCTACTCAGGACGTCGAAGGCCTCACCTATCGCCCCCGGACTGCCGAGACACGCCAGGTCTACGAGCTCATCCTCTCCGCAGTACACCACTCCCTAGGCGACCAGGCCCAGGACATTATCCGTAGCGCTGCCGATACAATTCTGGAGTCTCTGAAAAACGAGTCTGTCAAGGACTTTGATAAAAAAAAGGACATTGAGGACGTCCTCGGTCCCGTCTCCAACGACCAGTTTTCCCAACTCGTCAGTCTTTCCAAGAAGATCACGGATTACGGCGCGGAGGACGAGGCCGTTGTTGATCCAGACATGGAAAGAAAAGACGCCGAGATCGACGATGAGCTCGGTGTTGCTGTCGTCTTTGACGAGGAGGAGCAGGAGGAGTCGGATGATGAAGCTTTCGAGATACGTGACGAATCTGACGACGATGAACCTGATCAGTCCGAGGACGTAGCTCAGGACCCGGGTGACATGGGTAATGAGGAGCTCGTCATGACTGGTGACTCTTCTGCCAGCGCAAGAAGTAAAACTAAATCCGACAAGGACATTGTCACCCCACACGCTATCGACGCTTTCTGGGTACAACGCCAGATTTCCGAGGTCTACCCAGACCCCGTCACTGCCGCAGACAAGGCTGCCTCCGTGCTCACCATTCTCGGCTCTGAATCAAGCCTGCGCGACTGTGAGAACCAGCTCATGGAGCTTTTCGACTTTGAGAGCTACCACACCGTCACCAAATTTCTCAAAAATCGCGATGTTGTCGTTTGGTGTACTAAACTTATGCGTAGTAACGCTGATGAACGTGTCAACGTCGAGGTGGCCATGCGGGAAAAGGGCCTTGGCTGGATCCTTAGGGAACTTGCCGGAGACCGCCATGCTCTCACACGTTCGCACGCTCTGGATGCCCAAGATCGCCCTTCCCACCCCGCCGCTGTTCCCAATACTGCAACCGTCGCACCTGGCTCCACTGTCCAACCAAGGAAGACAGTCGACCTCGAGAGCATGGCGTTTAGCCAGGGTGGTCACCTCATGTCGAACAAAAAGTGCAAACTCCCTGATGGTTCGTTTAAGCGAGCACGCAAGGGCTATGAGGAGATCCACGTTCCCGCTCCGAAGCAGAAACCGGTCATGGAGGGCGAACATGTCCCTATCACGGCGCTTCCCGAGTGGGCTCGTCAGGCCTTTACCGTCCCCACTTTGAATCGTATTCAGAGCAAGTTGTATCCTATCGCTTTTGGCACGGACGAACCGATCTTGCTGTGTGCCCCAACTGGGGCGGGCAAGGTACGTTCTATTCTAGCAAGTAAAAGAAATATTGAATGTTGACACATTGTCGCAGACCAATGTCGCTCTTCTCGCGATCCTCAACGAAATGGCCAAATACCGTGATGAAACCACAGGAACTTTTGACGTCGACGCGTTCAAAATCGTGTATGTTGCCCCTATGAAGGCCCTCGTCCAGGAAATGGTCGGTAACTTTACGGCACGGTTGTCCTCGTTCGGGATACGGGTTGGCGAGCTCACGGGCGATGCGCAGATGACCAAGTCGCAGATATCTGCGACGCAAGTCATTGTAACGACACCGGAGAAGTGGGATGTTATTACACGCAAGAACACAGACACAAGCTACACTAACCTTGTCCGCTTGCTCATCATAGATGAAATTCACCTCTTGCACGATGACCGCGGGCCTGTGCTCGAAGCTGTCATCGCCCGGGCAATTCGTCGCATGGAGCACACACGAGCACACGTCCGGCTTGTCGGGCTCTCAGCTACGCTTCCCAACTACCAGGACGTTGCAACATTCCTCCGCGTCGACCCTAACCGTGGCCTCTTCTATTTTGATGCATCGTACCGCCCGTGTGGCCTACAACAACAGTTCATTGGCGTCACAGAAAAGAAGGCTATCAAGCGTTACCAGGTCATGAATGAAGTCTGTTACGAGAAGGTACTAGAGCAAGCTGGTCGAAACCAATCGCTTGTATTCGTGCACTCGCGCAAGGAGACTGCCAAGACTTCGCGATTCCTGCGTGATATGGCAATCGAAAAAGAGACTATCACGCAGTTTGTGCGGCCCGACGGTGCGGTACGCGAGATTCTCACTGAGGTGGCGGGTAATGTCCGTGATACGCATTTGCGCGATCTCCTTCCCTTTGGATTTGCTATCCACCATGCGGGTATGGCGCGCGAAGACCGCGCTGTTGTCGAGGAGCTATTCGCCGACGGGAACATCCAGGTGCTCGTGTGCACCGCTACGCTCGCGTGGGGTGTCAATCTCCCTGCTCATGCGGTTATTATCAAAGGTACACAAGTATACAATCCCGAGAAGGGTCGCTGGGCCGAGTTGTCGTCACAGGATGTATTGCAGATGCTTGGTCGTGCAGGCCGACCGCAGTATGATACGTATGGGGAGGGGATCATCATTACAAACCACTCTGAGCTGCAGTACTACCTCAGCTTGCTCAACCAGCAGCTCCCGATCGAGTCGCAGTTCGTATCGAAACTGGCCGACAATATGAATGCGGAAATTGTGCTGGGGACGATTAGGAATCGTGATGAGGCTGTGCAGTGGCTAGGTTATACCTACCTGTATGTCTTGCTGTTCGAAGGGCACGACTTGACATCAACTGACCGCTTGGCCTTTTAGGTATGTACGCATGCTGAAGTCACCTGGGCTCTACAGTGTCGGATCAGATTACATGGAAGACGATACTGCGCTTGTCCAGAAGCGTGCGGATATTGCGCACTCTGCCGCCGTGCTTCTGGAGAAGTGCCACTTGATTAAATATGAACGTGCCTCGGGACGCTTCCAGAGTACTGAGCTAGGCCGGATTGCGTCACATTATTATGTGACCTATAACTCCATGGCAACTTATAACCAGCATCTCCGGCCAACAATGACAACGTTGGAACTGTTTCGAGTTTTTGCACTGTCGAACGAGTTCAAGTTGCTTCCTGTAGGCCTTTGTTCTGACATTACATCACGACATACCCTGATTTGTTTCGTCCTTTAGATCCGGCAAGAGGCAAGTCATTTCTCGCATGCTGATAATTTAAGTTGACGCCGGGTGTGCAGGAGAAGCTAGAACTCGGTAAACTTTTGGAGCGGGTACCAATACCTGTCAAGGAAACTGTGGAAGACCCAGCTGCAAAGATCAATGTTCTTCTTCAGGCATATATCTCGCAACTCAAGTTGGATGGTACGTCGACACAGTCTTCTTTATAACTGAGAATGACTAATTGTCCCCAGGATTCGCACTTGTAGCAGACATGGTATTTGTGCAGCAGTCAGCGGGACGGTATGTATACGGCCCCAAGTCACATAGAGTTATTTCTAAATTATTTTGGCGTAGCATACTTCGTGCTATGTTTGAGATATGCTTGAAGCGAGGGTGGGCTGTCCCCGCAAAGCATTGTCTCGATCTTTGCAAGATGGTGGAGAAGCGCATGTATGTTTTCTCATTCAACACCTCTACCATTGTTCGCTGTTGAGGTACCTTCCCGTAGGTGGAGCTCGATGACCCCTTTACGTCAGTTCAAGGGTGTGCCGTCTGAAGTCGTTCGAAAAGCGGAGGGTAAACAATTTGTATGTTTTCCCCCCTGTTTGTTCTTGGAAAAGGGCAGCTGATGTTTGGTTGGGTGATAGCCGTGGTATCGCTACTTTGATTTGGCATGTTCTTTCCATATCCTAGAGGGTTGAATTTGCTTACCTTTATCATAGAACCCACATGAAATTGGTGAACTCATTGGCATCCCGAATGCTGGGAGATTGGTTCACCGCCTTGTTCACAATTTCCCCAAACTACAGTACGTTCGAGACGGTTCAGCAGCTATTCAATTTTAACCTCGTTACCAAACAGGTTGCAGGCTCAGGTACAACCTATCACTCGATCTCTCCTCCGCATAGACCTTTCTATTATCCCCGACTTTCGCTGGGACGAGAAAATCAATGGAACGGCGGAGACATTTCTCATCGTTGTGGAGGACGTTGACGGTGAAATCATTCTCTTCCATGATTCATTCATTCTTCGGCAGCGGTACATGGAAGACGAACACAACGTGACGCTTACTGTTCCCATGTTCGAGCCCGTCCCTCCAAACTATTATATTTCAATCATATCCGATCATTGGTTACATGCGGAGACCCGGCTCCCGATTTCCTTCAAGCATCTCATTCTCCCCGAAAAGTTCCCGCCCCCTACTCCTCTCCTCGACCTGCAAGCTCTGCCACTCTCGGCACTACACAACAAAGAGTTTGAAGACATCTACTCGTCGACGATCCAAACATTTAATAAGATTCAGACGCAAGTCTTCCAGGCGTTGTACACGACCGACGAGAATATTTTCATTGGCGCCCCGACAGGAAGTGGCAAGACTATTTGTGCCGAGTTTGCACTCATGAGACTTTGGAGTAAGCGCGACCAACCCCGGGCAGTTTGTATTGAGCCGTACCAGGAGATGGTGGATCAGCGTGTAACAGAGTGGCGCCAGAAATTCAGCCAATTGCAAGGCGGCAAGGAGATTGTGAGTCTGACCGGAGAGACCAGTGCGGATTTGCGACTGCTTGAGAAAGGTGATGTGATCGTTTGTACACCAGCACAGGTCAGTTATTCACAATGTTTATGAGTTCCCTTTTGACCCATGTGCAGTGGGATGTCCTTTCGAGACGGTGGCGCCAACGGAAGAATGTTCAAAATATTGGCTTACTCATTGCGGATGAGGTTCAACTTGTTGGTGGTGAGGTTGGTCCAACATACGAGGTGGTCATCTCTCGGACGCGGTATGTATCTGCCCAGACCGAGATAAAGACCCGAATAGTCGCCTGTAGCGTTTCACTCGCTAATGCGCGGGACCTTGGTGAATGGATGGGCGCACCGTCTCATGCTATCTTCAACTTCTCTCCGAGGTGGGGATGGTCTGATGAAATTTTCACGTCATTCAGCCACTGACTGAGTCTCACAGTGCTCGCCCTCTTGATATGGACATTCATTTGCAGAGTTTCACGATCCCACATTTCCCGTCTCTCATGATTTCCATGTCAAAGCCGGCGTATCTCGCTATCGTCGAGTATTCCCCAACGAAGCCTGTAATCGTATTTGTTCCTTCTCGAAGGCAATGTCGGCTTACCGTGGACGATATTCTTATGCACTGTGCTGCTGACGACAAGCCAAACCGGTTCTTGAATATCGAGGAGGAGGACTTGCGGCCTCACCTTGAGTATATCAGTGAGAAAAGCCTTGCAGAGACCCTACAGCACGGTATTGGGTATTACCACGAGGCTCTGGGTAAACAGGACAAACGAATTGTCGAGCGTTTATTCCAGTCCGGAGCTATACAGGTGTTGATTGCGTCCAAGGTATGGCGAGATCATTTCCGTGCAAAGACTACAAGTCTCATCTTTCAATTACAGGATACGGCTTGGAGTCTTCCCGTCTCGAGCTATATGGTTATTATCATGGGAGTGCAGTATTACGAAGGCAAGGAACATCGATACGTGGATTACCCAGTCATGGATGTGCTCCAGATGATGGGCCGAGCATGTCGACCCATAGAAGATGAACGCAGTCGATGCGTCCTAATGTGTCAGCAGACCCGGAAAGAGTTTTACAAGAAGTTCCTTGCTGAAGGTCTACCAATCGAGTCGCACCTTCCTACACATCTACTACACGATTACTTCCTCGCTGAAATCGCGGTTAAAACTGTTGAGAACAAGCAAGACGCTATGGTAATTGATTCTCGTTCATGATGTCTGACTCTCCCTGATTTTGACTTGTAGGATATCTTGACCTGGACATATTTCTATCGACGGATGACTCAAAACCCAAATTACTACAACCTCCATAATGTCAGCCACCAGCACCTATCCGATCATCTCTCCGAGCTTGTCGAGAACACCCTGACTGACCTAGTCAACTCGAAATGCATAGCGATCGGCAAGTATCCCTACGTTGCTTAAGCTTACTAAGTACTTATGTTATTTCAGAGGATGAGATGGATATTTCGGCCCTTAACCTTGGCATGATAGCAGCATATTACAATATCTCATGTGAGTCGAAAATTCTACTGTAGTCTTCTAATACTCACATTGAGCAAAGATGTCACGGTGGAGGTCTATACGTTGTCGCTGAAAGAGCGTACCAAGCTCAAGGGGCTGCTTGAAGTTGTATCATCTTCCGCAGAGTTCGAAACCATCCCCATCCGCCGCCATGAAGATGCTTTACTCCGCCGTATCTATGATCGTGTACCCGTGAAACTAGACCGTGTTGACTTCGAGGCTCCTCACTTCAAAACGTTCCTTTTGCTCCAGGCACATTTCTCTCGTTTACAATTACCGCCCGATTTGGCTGCCGATCAAGCCCTTGTGCTGGAAAAAGTCCTCAACTTGCTCTCTGCTTGCGTAGATGTGATGTCGTCCAATGCGTGGCTGAATGCCTTGGGCGCGATGGACTTATCTCAAATGTGTGTCCAGGCGATGTGGGAATCAGACTCGCCCTTGAAGCAGATTCCGCATTTTGAACCTGACGTACGTTTGCTTCCTTTCCTTTGTTGTCATTGGTTGACTTGTTGCATTAGGTTATTAAACGCTGCAAGGAAGCAGGCATCGACTCCGTGTACGATATCATGGAAATGGAAGACGATGCTAGGACATCGCTTCTTCAGATGGACCCCAGCAGGACGTCAGTCAATTTCATTTTATTGATTCAGCTTGTCTCATATATACTTCAGGCGAGATGTTGCTACGTTTGTTAACTCGTACCCGACCTTAGAGGTTAACCCAGAGCTGGTGAAAGGAGATTACACCTCCGGATCTCCCATTCTTCTCCAAGTCACTCTATTGCGAGACGTAGACGACGAAGACAAGGGAGACGAGCAAACGGTTGTTGCACCTTTCTATCCATTCAAGAAAATGGCCAATTGGTGGCTTGTGGTTGGAGACCCAGCTACCCGTCAGCTGCTAGTCATTAAGAAGGTCACAATCAATAAAAGTCTCGCCGTCAAACTGGAGTTCACGCTGCCAAAAGGCAACCATGCGTTGAAGCTATTCGTCATCTGCGACTCGTATTTTGGGGCTGATCATGACATTCCTTTGCCACCAATTGACGTTTTGGAGGGTGAGGAAAGTGGCAGTGATAACGACATGGAGAGTGGTGACGAGATGGAAGAGTAATCACACTGACCGTAATTTTGTAATTCACACTTACCATAATTTTGTAATCTTATCTTGAAAATGATTGGTGATCCGGCATAATCCGCCTTCCGCAACTTCTAACTCTCCAGCAATGTCCCTTTCTAACAAATTGGCTATCACCGACCTTGACCTCAATGGAAAGCGCGTACTCATTCGCGTGGACTTCAATGTCCCCATGCAACAGGGTAAAATCACGAATCCCGCAGTCAGTCGATTAGTTACAGTCACATCATATCTTGTCAACTGACTGTTCGCATTCTAGCGTATCGTTGCAGCGTTGCCCACTATACAATATGCAACACAGCACGGTTAGATTTCTGTCATGAGAAATCCTCAAGTCCGTCAACTTCAATCATCCACAGGTGCCGCGGTCGTTGTACTCATGTCTCATCTGGGTCGACCGGATGGCAAGGTTATCGAGAAGTATTCCCTAAAGCCTGTTTCAGATGAGCTTGCAAAACATATCGGGCGTGATGTGATATTCCTCCCCGATTGCATTGGTCCAGATATAGAACAGGCGGTGAACAATGCTCCTTCCGGTTCTGTCATCCTCCTCGAGAATCTGCGCTTCCACATCGAAGAGGAAGGTTCAGTAAAAAATAGCGATGGGACTAAGGTCAAAGCGGACCCGGTCAAGGTGAAGGCCTTCCGAGATGATCTCACGAAATTAGGCGATGTATACGTGAATGATGCCTTCGGCACTGCCCATCGAGCCCATTCAAGCATGGTTGGCGTCCAATTGCCGCAGCGAGCAGCAGGATTTCTTATGAAAAAGGAACTCGAATATTTTGCGAAAGCGCTCGAAAAGCCAGAACGGCCGTTTTTGGCAATTCTCGGCGGTGCCAAGGTATCAGATAAGATTCAGCTGATTCAAAACATGCTCGACAAGGTACATCTCACCCTGACATTTGTTCGCAGATCTTGAATAGGTTGGCAGGTCAACTCACTTATCATTTGCGGCGGAATGGCATTCACATTTAAGAAGGTTCTCGAGAACGAGTCGGTGAGTTGGCTCACCGATTGGAATTTGATAAATCATGTATATGTATGCGTCAGATCGGCAACTCACTCTTCGATGCTGCCGGATCGGAGAAAGTCTCTCATCTCGTTGAGTTAGCCCGAAAGAATAATGTCAAGCTTACCTTTCCGGTGGATTATGTCATTGCAGATAAATTTGACAAGGAAGCCAAGGTCGTGCATGTCCTCGATTGCGCCAGTTCTCTCATGTAACCTCCCTCGCTGCCACAGGTCGATACCGTCACCGGACAGGACGGTATACCAGACGGTTGGATGGGTCTTGATGTGGGTCCCAAGAGCCGAGATCTATTCCGCCAAACAGTTTTGGAATCCAAGACCATTTTGTGGAACGGGTTTGTTTTCATTTTTCATCCGCTTAGCCATCTCAAACCCAACCTTCCATGTTAGACCCCCAGGTGTCTTTGAATTTCCGGCTTTCGCGGAAGGTTCGACGGCGCTTCTTGACGCCAACATTGAAGCTTCCAAGAATGGCGCAGTCGTTATTGTTGGCGGCGGTGATACCGCCACCCTTGTCGCTCAGCATGGCGTCGAGGATAAATTGAGCCACGTAAGCACCGGTGGAGGGGCCAGCCTTGAGCTCTTGGAGGGAAAGGTACCCTTAATTTATCTGACCATCGCTTCAATGTCAAACCATTTTTTTACAGATCCTACCTGGTGTAGCTGAACTGAGCGAGAAATGATGGGCAAACTCAACCTGTACCATATCGAAATGTCATAGAGCGGAATTGAATTTGTGAATTTAGTGGTCTCACCGGTGCAATGTGTAATCCTCCCATACATCCATATCCCTTTGTAATGTGTTCCGTAGCGCATTGACTGGTGCCTTCGTACAACAACAGAGAGGGCAAGGGAGAACATTAAATATTGAAGGAACTCCACTAATCTACTCACAATGCTGCATTGAAGACAATGCTAGAATGATCGCAAGTCCAAAAATTGGATGTAAACCCTAGGATCTATCAATCCTTTAATCATCAGCATTTCGTTCACAGTCATACTCCCAAGTACGCCTTTCTCAAAAGGAGTGTGAGTCAGAGGTACATGTTGCGACATCTCTCCCTTGTCACCATCAATACCACTCAACCAACCCAAAATGTCCTCCTCGGACAACAGTCGACCAGGGACCTCGTCCTCAGGGTCTTTCCAGTCATCAACAGCATCTACAGACTCCTCGCTTACATGTAGTCCAGAATCTAACTTGGCGATTTCGTCGACGTCAACTATGTTATCCCATTCCATCCAGCTCGACTCTGGTTGCTCATTCCCAGCTGTGAGTTGCAGCCCGTCTTTAGCTTCCCAGGATACGGAAGGCGCCCTGCCAACCAGAACCTCGCCAGAGGGGAGCTCTGTTGTGATCGAATCTGGTGTGGTATTGCTTTGGGTATTTGCATAGCAGGTAGACAAGGGGACAATCCCATTGAACGTCCCTTGAAGTCGCATGGATTCATATGTTGTGCCCCGACGGGAGGGATGGAATATGGGTAGAGGTTGGGGCGCTCGTGAGAAGTTGTTGCTACCAATGCCAACGGCTCCACGAATCGTTGCTGGCTCATTTGACTCGTCTGAAGGGTCCCATGACCATAAGGAAATTATACGGTTGCCCATAGCAATCAAGTTCCGCTGATACTCGTTATTAGGCACGATGGAAGTTAAACGCGGGAGGGTGTGTAGGAGCGAGAATGGGATGGAAAGTAGAGTCGGCATTATGGGGAACGGGTTTCTGGAGTTTGGGTAGACACCAGGACAATCCATAGCGTTGTACAGAATTGTCGAGTTCCTCCTCGTAAACAACGCTGGTGAGTCGCGTGCACAGTGAAACCGGTGTGTTGTGTTACCAAACACCTAATGGATTGATAGCATGTCAAGGGGGTATTGAAAAGGACCATATAATAGCCACAAACTTCAAACACATCTTCGTACCTAGGTCTTCCAGGATCAGTTCGTCCAGCCTGGATCTCTGCGCACCTCCATTGCTGAAGTTCAAGTTCGAATGCAAGGGTACGGGCCAATATATCCTCGTGTAGGAATGGTGTGACTTCTGCCGGTCTGAGATCAGTTTTCGCATGTATATCGACACGTACTAGGGTGGACATTATTACAAGATTGATCAACAAAGGCACAAAATAAAATTCACAAGGTATAAGATTTTCTCGTACTTCTGCAGCGTGAGTGGAATTTCTTTCTTGACGTAGATTACGTGCCAACATCCACTGGAGCTAAAAGGAAGATATTTAGTATTGGTTTACAAGTATGATGAATTGTCTCTGATACTCGAGCATTGCTAGGCCCCAAAGCCGCATCAAGCATATGAGCCCAGTTGGTAGTGCTATCCTCCCGAGTGACTATACAAGTCTTTCCACCATAAAAACGATTCATTGCGGTGATCTCATCTGCAGGGTAATAATGACTTGTCGTTCTTTCTGAAAACATGACGGATAAGGACAACTTGAACCACACATACCGACAGGCAGTTAAATCTGGTACAACCTGTCGACTCCGTCCGTGGTATCTCCATGGTTACAGCAATCTAATACTTGCAAATAACATGCCCGTATCCTATTATTCTCGGTTCACACTCAAGCTTTGGTTTACATTGACATGCCACGTATTTCCCGCAGAAATAACTTCAAATAAGCAACAATTCCAACGTGCTGTTGTAGTCCAACGTGACTACAACAGACTAGGTCGTCTGGCTAGAGAGACGCCAGCGTGAACTTATTTAATGGCACCCGTTGGTGAGCCTGTGTCGTTACCTTACGCTGCGGCTGACTATGCTCTACATACAATTGACATGACGTCATTTATTCCAACGATTTATTTTACCGCACGGACCAAGACCCTGAACAGACAGACTCTATTCCACCGAGCGTGAGCTCTGGTCAGCCGCTGCTATCGCGTTGATTGGCTCATGGAGGCAGCACGGCGAGGACGACTGGGAGCCATGCATGCCACCATGTCCCAAGTACATCCAAGAGTGCTTGGCCAAGGAGGTCGCCACTGCACACATGGCTATTGGTGACCGCAATGGACTGGGGAATATACACCTTCATCGTCGCATTATTGCGAAAAATAAAGATTTCCATCCCGACCGGCAAGATGGCCGTAACATCGAAGGCTTTGCATGAGCCCCATCCGTGAACACCTGCGTATCCTCGTGCGAACTCTGCCGGTGGAAGATGGTGAGTGCGAGATAGCTCAACGTCCCAGGTGTTGTAAATAGTGCAATTTTAATACTCTCACGTTCCAGCCGGGCCTCATGCTCCATCACTTGTCTCGAATACCGTCAACAATGCCAGAGCGCTGCCCAAGCGGTGTCCAATTCAGGAATCGGCAAGAGAGTGCTTGATCCCTACTAGCCATCTGGGTGGAGGCTCGTCATCAGGCCGTGTGTTCCTTGTTTGGAAAGACGGAGAGCGCTGTAAACAAAAGGGGCGGAGACGGGAGTTATAGGACACATCTGATCAGGATCGCATCACAACTGCGAGAGAAGCACGAAATGTCCGGATCATCCCAGTGACTACCAGTACTGGGAGCCTGTGTTCCATGTTTCACTCTAGGACGCGTAGAATGCGTTCCACCTTGACACTTCGTCAACACCAAGTTCGAGGTCGAAGGCGAGCTGTGAGGGAAGGAGCACGATAAATTTCACATCCAGTAAAATAGACGGTACAACAACTGGTGATAATGAAGGAACAGTCGGACGTCAACAAATATTTAATCCTTTTTCTGAGCATAAATAATGAATGTGCATTCACGAGAAAGGGAGGAAAGTGCGTACCGCTGCTTCCTTTGCAAGCCTATCAGCTTCCGTGTTGAACTCTCTCTTTATCAAATAAAACTGAACCATAACACCCGAGCTCTCCCATGTCTCCGCTGCACGAAACAAACGCTCCCACAAGTCACGATTGGCTACGGGCGTACCTCTGCTAGTTTTCCAGTTCGTTTGCTTCCAAGAGAACACATATTCGCATATCCCACGGACGACGTACTCTGAATCCGTCGCAATCGTGATTCGGGCAAAGCCTTCACCGATCCAGACACGCAGCGTGAGAGCGTTTATCACCGCGAGCAGTTCCGCACGATTGGATGTGGGCAGACCGTGATGAGCTTCCAAACTGAATGAGACACCTTTAGGGCGCGGACTCGCTGGGACGAAGACGATGCCGCAACCTGCCCGTGCGTTTGGCTGACCATTGTTGATTGCTGCTCCATCCGTGAAGATGAGGACCGTCGCCAAACCATCACTGCCAATGTTAACCCAACGAGATGCAGGAACTAAGCATGCGTTTGTCATCGGCCTGAAAATGGTGAGGGGATCTTGGCTGGATGGAGCTGGGTATCGACGGCTATTTGGGGTTACTTGAATGGGTGGTCCGATTTGCTTCTTGAAATTAGTCAACCAAGGAGGGGGTTTTAACTGGGGGAGGGAAGGATCGATTGACGGTGACCATTCAACATAAACAATGTTGGATTGAATCTCGCTGCCCATAAAACCTGAATATGGGCTATATACCATCTCGGGCAATTGATCTTGCATTTGAAGAGGTAATTTTAGAGCCCTTGCAGAACCTGAAACAGACTTACCATCCATGTATAATGTTAGGCTCGTATAGGCTACGGCACAATGAGTGAAGGTACGCCGTGAAGAGAACTGTTCTTACCTCTTGGTAAGTACTGAAAGTCACGGTGGAAATCAAGCGAAACGTGCGCAGTGGTGTGACCGACTCTGTCGCAGCTCGTCTCTACTTTTTCACCCACCCACCTAATCCTTCACATTGCCTCGTCTTACTATCTCAGGACCTCGCACCTCACATTTCTTGCCCGGACTAGGGTCCTCTTGAGTATAAGCACTGAGGCATTCCTCTCTTAGGTACCCTGTCATCAATAATGCCAGCTGATGTACTACGTTTTCTGTCTTTAGGACATCCTTGTGGAGTACGCCGGCTTACCCAGTGACGCTGTGGACTATTCATACGGCCAATGCGTTCCTGTCAGTTTGGACGGTCATGTCAAGGCCAGCGAAACAGTTCACTCTCGCGAAGTGTTATTGGTACACGTATGGCTCGCTTCGAACCCGTTTTTACCTTCATATTCATTAATCACTTTATTGTAGGGATTGATGTTCCCCCCATCCCCAGTGTTGGTGACTTCGGAGGACTGGTAGCTGAAAGCGAGTCAGGTTATGAGTAGTCAGCTTTGTGCACCTACATGTGCCAGTTCGTTGCAGTTGAAATTTGATCAAGAACAACATAAACGCTTTACCATCGGTGCGCCATTGGCGCCAACTCTTGGAGTCCTTTGACGTGATTCTGTTTCAGTGCTCGCATGCAAGAAGGAATTTACATAAATATCATCGAAGTCATTGGCGTGCTCTCCGAGAATATTAATCCTTCAGTTGTCAATGTACCTACTGTATTACAGACTTTTGGGATTCCGGTGAGGCAATTTGCAGCTTAGAGTTTCAAGCGCTTCTTAACCCTCATCGACACCGTCACCCTCCTGGAAATCTTCGTCTTCCGAGTCATCATCCCTCTCCCATGATATCTTCGGATAACCTAATTCCTGTAATCTCTGGTTCCACCTCTCCCTTCTTTTCAGATTCACGCTCTTCGGCATCCTGCTCGCATAGTACTCAAGAAGTACTGCCCTGTCTTCCTGGCAAAAGTCATAGCCCAAACACAAGGGACATGCGAGGTCGTCTCCACATCCCATGGCAGCGTCAAATGATTGTGCCTTTCCCCCAGTACATCCTGGACATATACTGCGGTCACCACGGCAAACGTAGCAGTCGCCCTCAAGAACGTAGGAAATGATGTCTGGGACATGGACACTAGTGCACAGGATGACAAGCTGATTTCGATGGATGTCCTTGGTTTGAATGACTGAGGTCATTCGGTCCCATGAGTTAGTGAGGGAGGAGGATACGCGATACGTCTGCTCTGCTCGCACTGCCTCGTCTTGTCGGACATGCCAATCTGCTAGGAACTCCTCATACGCTTCGACGTCGTCTTGCTCGTGCAATTTGATCGCAGGGAGGGAAATCCTTCGAAAGAGGAGTGAATCGTGAGCCTCCGACTTTATCTGGATGACAGTGACATATTGGTGGTTTTCGGCAGAGAATACGTTGTATTTGAATATTTCACCCCATACTTCAAGAGGCAGCTTTTTATAGAGACATCTGATAACCCAAGCGCCAGCCCAGTTGAGCTCATTGAGAAGAAAGACGCCAGAAGACAACTTGGTGGATCGTTTTTTGAGAGTTTTTGTCACGTCAAATGGGCGCATTTGGGCGGTAAATAGGGGACTCGTTCCGCTTATAAACCGCTGGTGAGACATGAATATAGGTAGCGCTCCCCCTATAATCTGCTGAAAACGACCCCTGATTATGGATTCTGAAACCCTCCCTATTCAAACCTGAAGCGGTCAGCAACCACAACCGTTCATCGGCGTGCACGACTACCACCCGAACTGATGCCACCTGCTTCACAACGATCAGGCAGCACTCGCGACATGTGCTCTCGTGTGTGAATCGTGGGTATCTGCAAGTCGAGACCATCTCTCCTGGCTTTACTCGAAGTTCACCATTGATCGGCGGTCGGACGATTTTCTCTCGTCTTCTTTGTGCACGATCACCACTGCAGTCCGGAGTCTTGTGGTTGAGACGATTGCCTGCGAGTTCAACAACTTCACCAAGTCACTTCCAGGCTCTCCAACGTCACAGAGCTCACCCTCCATACGTCGAGTCAATGTAGCGCACATTTTTTCTCTCCACCTGCCCCATTTATGAAACATCTCAGACCCTCACCCTCTCATACGTCGAATTCAATACCCCTGACGTGTTGCTCTCCTGCGCCTGTGTCCACGATTGCAGAGCTCGTCTGTGGGCCATAACCATTCTGTGGACGAGCTTTCTTCGGTCAATCTGAGGGAGATTTTTGTAAGATTAAAAACACCATGACTTCGCTGCTCCGTTCTTTCCCATCAAAGACACCGATCGCCCGCACCCTATAATCTGCCGTTCAGTGTCTGCCCTAAAGTTGAAAACTATATAATACCCACGGAACTATTTTTGCAGCTGTAAAATCCTACTAGCTGGAGCATGTCCGGCACAAAATTGTCACACCACAACCTTAGCCAAAAGAAGGATTTTTTTCTTTTTGATTGCATTGCAGTGCTGTCCAGTGAGCTCTGTTACAAAGTGATCACAAAATAACATTGAGAAATTTTGTGACACCTATCAATAAGGCTCCAACTGTACTATATATATACTGTATATGTATACATATTCATATACCCCCATTGAACAAAAGAGGGATATACAGTAAATATACAGTATATAGATGGTTTATACAGTTTGCTATATAATCTAAATCTGAGTTTGCCACTGTTTGTCAGACTTATGGTGCCACTAAGTTACTACTAATGCCCACTGATAGCATAGTACTCATGCTAACAATAGCAGAATTGGCATGATACCAACTTTACTACACCTCCACAGGCACCAGCGCCAACAACACAATTTACACATTCACAATGCCTCAATAGCATGCCTGAGGCATTTGACCATGAACAAGAAGAAAAATGGCAACTGGTTAATTCCAGCCACCTTGTAAGTTTTATTTTTTTATGTTTGATTCTAACTGAAAATGACTCCAACTCCAATACCACCACTATCACCACCAATATCTCCATCACCATGATCCATGCCACAACTACAACATCATCAATGTCCCAGTCTAAATTTAGTTCCTCATAGACACACTTGCAATTTACTTGCTGAACCTTCTCCTCATTTTTCTCCAACCAAAATTTGACCCTTCAATCCAGGATGATCCATTAGCTGATGAAATCAAAGAAGGCACATTGCTCACCTTTTCCATCCTAATGCGACACTGAGTTTCATCCCTTTATAAGGAGACTGCCAGAGTGGCAATTCTGGTCAGTTGCTTCCCATCTGGTAAAACCCACCTGCTAATTCTCATTCATTCTCTCCCCTTATCCTAGGCTTTCTGTGACTTGCACCATAATCATTGCCATCTTCTGCACCCTGTCTGAGACATTCAATGTACTTGTCTACTGGCCAATTCTTGTCTTGTATTTCTTTGTCCTATTAGCATTGACTATGAGGAGGCAAATTTAGCAAGTCATTTACTCTGTCTTTTTTGGCTTCTCATGCACTGTATAACATCAGACACATGATCAAGTACAAATACAGGAATGCAAAAATCAACACCTGGCCTCCAATGCACTCAAACAGACAAAATGCACATATGCGAACATGAGCGGTTTTGGTGTTTTTTTTACACTATTTATTCATATTTATAATTGCAGCATGACATTGCCAATACCCCCTGCACCAACACCGGCAGTAGTGCTGGTAACGGACCATGCTCAGTACTGGCATGGCTCCAGCATATGCAAACAAACACAAATGGTGAAGACGAAACTTGCAGCAGGAGGTGGTATGCTCACCCCCACTGCTATTTGGTATGTTTCACTGTGTTTTACTTTGTCGAACATCATCTGAACAACAACCATCTATATACAGTATATATATGGTATAATGTGTGTGAAAACTGTATATGTATATTTAGACTGGAGACCCTATATGTATACTATATGGTTGGAGCCTACCTATCAATCCGCTTTGTCGTCTGACACCAGTTTCCTTATATAGTCATAGCTAAGTGGCCTGATGGAGGTAAATGAATTATTGTCCATAAGATCCCATTGGAAAAAATACATTAAAGTGAGATTTGAGTAATTTACAAGTGTAGATTACTTAGAAAAACAATTGTTATCTTTTATGCAGTGTCCTAAGAATAAATGAAAGCTTGATTTATTTTTCAACTACTTCACCAAACCTTATGATTATTTTTTCTTCTGACCTCACATTATTGTATATTTCATTGTTTAATTTTCTTGAATTTGGTCTGCAGTCTGGGAAGCAAGAATTTATTTATTTTAATCAGGCCACTTGGCTATAACTATGTAAGGAAAGTAAGCAGCTCCAGTAGGGTGCATAAGATGTTAGTTGCACTCCAGGGTGCCAAATAGCTACACTTATAATTTTAGTCAGATTTAGCTTTTTTGAGACATTCTTGCAAAATCTCATGCAAAAAGAAACAATTAGGCATTTCTCAAGTTTGCAAAATGCTAGAAAACCCAATATTTCTACTTACAGCTGTTTTAGTAATTCATGGCAGTAACTGCATATTTTTTCTTCAAGTGAGAAATTTGGACTTGGTAGAAATTCCAGTACTGAATATTGTATCTTGAGAAATACTGCACAGATTGAGATAGTCATAGAGGGAAAGTTGTACTATTCCTTAAGGGCTATCAGCTCCTGTAATTACATTTGGACAATATTTAGTGTATGGTGAGTTGTGGAGGAAATATAAGGTAAACCAGTGTTTTTTGATATCCAAAATGATATTGTCAAATTGTGGCATCAAATGAGCTCCTATGAACAAGATTGTAGGGAGAAAATTGTTCAGTTTTTCAAGGGTTAGAAGCTCATATACTGTATTTTTCTTCATTTTTGTCATTTGAGCCCATAATTATCATTCTTGTCATATTCCTGCTCCCAATACAGACAAACATGATCCAGATGTAACACTGACTGGAAGGACAAAAATGAAGAAAGGACACCGGGTAGGCAGAACAAAAAGGGAGCTAGTGGTATGTAGTCAGTAGAAAACAACCCATAAAGAAACATATGACAGACCAAAGAGTGTTCTAACCAATGAAGAAAGCTGACTTTCATCAGAGAGCCCTCCACTGATGTTCCACACGTGAACCCATCAAGTGTGAGGCAACCAAGTGTTGAGGTACATTGACCATGCACAAATGGCTGCTTCTTGAAAGCACCCTGGCCTCGCTTGGATCACCTGTATTGTTGTCCAACCATGCACTGATCCTTTGATACCTTGTCAATAAAGCCTAATTCTTCTGGTTTGTATTGTGACATGTGGGCCACAAATGTTGCATGGCAGAATTTGCATCATTCAGATGTGATACATTTGAGTCATTTACAGCTGATGCCTGTTCAGATGAGTTCTGTGCAGATGGTGGCATAGTGGACAGATATAAAACCATTGGTCTTGAGGAGATGGGTGAGCTCATTGAGGACATGGTCAGGATTGAGGTGGATGAGTTGGCATGGATAATGAATGTCATTGTGGTTGAGTTTGTGAGTGAAATGATAGGATGGTTCAGGGTTTACAACATTCCCAGTGGTGCAATAAAACTTGAGGGCACAAAGAATGTACGGTGTGACAACACACAGGTGTCAAGAATGTTATTAAGGTTGAGAAGACCATGCTCATATAGCCTGATTGCAGCTATCTTGAGGCTGGGGGTGATTTTACAGTACATGAGAATCTGAGAAAATTTACTAAGTCCAAATTTCCTAAAGTACTAAAATTCCACACGAGTCTCAAGCTTGCTCCAAATGGCTGTAAGGAACTTAATGGCATGCAGAAGGATAACAAAATCTTTATCTGGTGCAGGAACCAGCCACAATGATCAGGAAAATACAATTTGATATGTAAAGGGGGAAGGGAAATGGTGACTGTGCCAAGAAAACAATGAGGAACCACATGGAGACAGTGGGCACAACAAATGAATGTAAGAAAAATGGGATCTTGGGAGAAGAAACTACATGCTGCAACTAAGAAGAAAAATGCCCCTGGAAGGGCCATCTGCAAGATTATCCTCCAATAGAACCCAGGAAATGTCCAACCAAATGTCAAACTCACAAAAAAAGAAGTAGGATATGGTGGAGAAAAGAATTTTGATGGGGATTTTGAGAGAGGCCAGCACTGGAGTCTCCAATGACACCAGAATTTTCAGAGTGTAAAGAAAGGGTGATTGAACAAGAACCAGTTGCAATGACTGAAACAAGTGCAACATATACAGCTACAATCTCTGCCCAGCCAATATCCCTTCCATTGGACTTCCAACCCAGAATGAGCAGCCAGGCAAGCCAACAATCATTCAAAGTAAGAACATACCCCATGAGGAAGAGGCATCAACAAACAGGGTAGAGGAGGATGGAGCTGGATGAGGAGAGATCTTCAAGCCACACCAGGGTGGAGAAACCTTGTTGTGCTACCATGAGATGTCTTTGAGGGTTTCTGTAATGTGGAGTTTGATGAAGGGAGAGGGGCAAGAGGCAAAGGCTGAAAGAAATTGATAAAGAGAAGGGAGATGAGTATGACTTGATGGGATGATGATTGAGCAGTGATTTACAGAATTGATGATTGATTCAAACTCCTTCCTGGTTATGGAGGCACCTACAACCCAACCAGAAAGTTTGTTAAGAAATTTTAAACAATTGGAATTGGAAAGTGAAACTGTGCTATTGGTAAAATTCCAGTGGAAACCAATGTAGTTGAATGAGAAGGCAAAAGGGAGGCATTTATTGGGTTTTTTGAACCATGGCCAGCTGAGGGTGTCTGCAACCTCCCTAATATGTGGTTCATTGAATGAATAAGACCAGGGACCCTCATGGATCCATGTGAATACAATCATGCCAAGAAATGCATACATGGAGACAATCTTCTGGGGCAATGGGGATGCGACAGTGGACAGCCTCAACATCAAAAACAGCAACCTGGCAACAAGGAGGTGCATTGAGAACCCAAATGAAACAGTCAATAAAACTACCCCAGTCACAAGTAAAGGTAGAGGAATCAATCTCCAAATTTACTGAGAGCATGCAGGGATTGTTGTGAAGAAAGGAGTGGTGTAGAGATCCATATCTCTGTGGACATGAATTCTCCCACTCTCTTTCATATCCCCCCTCTATTCTTATCCTTCTTCTCTTCCTTTCACCTCCCTTTCCCTCACATTCTCCTCTCTCTCTCTATTAGTCCATTTCCTTAGTACAGTCCCTTTATAGATACTATATAGTACCTATGTAGTGTTCCATGTACATAGGTACAAACAAGTTAAGTTTGGGTTTCTACCCCAAAGACAAGGACTTGAAAACCCCAAATCCATGCCTACAATGGCTGTGTTCACCACAGCAGTCCTGAATGATATGGGGGTTTTCAGGTTTATTGAGACAGATACTGAGAGGGGCAGTGTGATATGACAAAAAAGGGAGAGAAATTCTTCATGGGAGTAACCATGGGAATACCTCCCTGCTTTGATCTCTTTTGAAATATAATTGTTAATGATTGATAGATTCTTGAGAGTTGTATGATTATCAGGAGAAAGAACTTTGGAAATATGGGAAGAGATGCTGAGATGGAAACTGGAATGAAGTCCTCAGGGATATCATGAAATTCATCTAATACACCAGCTGCCAAAAGAAGCTCCAACCACCTATCATGAATAAGGGGTAACAATAGGAAAATATCTAGACCTGAGGGTGGGATTGAGCATTATGGTCAGGGAATCTGCAGACTGAGCAAATGTGAGAATAGAGGCATGCATCAGTGAAGGAGCACCTGAGGTGACCATTGAAATGGAAGCAAACTCTGACATCTTCAAATGCCTTCCAGTACTTGTGTTCACTTGTTGTGAGGAAACCATTACCAGAAAATATATGGTTTAGCCACCCCTGTTCCAGGATCCTCACCATACTAGGTGGATACAGAATATCATTCTGATCTAACTGGGCATCTATAGTGGCAAGAGTACAGAAGACTGGGGGCACAATAGCAATGGCAGAGGCACCAGGCAGGGTGAATTGACCCAATGATCTACCAGGGAAAATGTGGGTCATGAGAACAGACTCAAATGACAGGTGCCAAGAGGAGGTGAAAGAGGAAGCGCATGGATATATGCACTCACACCACTTGAAATTCATGGGATGAGAGATTGGGGTGCTCAAAACTGGACAATGGGACAACAAAAGAAAGGAAAGAAAATTCACCTGAAGATTGAATTGCAAGTCTGGTGTTGTTCATGAGAAAAGTTTGTAAAAAAAACTAATCTGCATCAAAGGTTTCCAGAGTGTGATTTTGATTGGGAAATTACCTTGTTGTTCTTCAGAGAATGGTAAGCAACTGTTAAACACCTAAGGCCTGTGCTCAACAACTGTGTGGTCTGGGGTTTATCCTAGTAAAGGGTAGTATAGTCAAGATGACAGTGAATAGCTACCTTGAGTAAAGATATATGACTTGGAGGATGAGTGAAGAGGTCTTTTCTACACAAGGTAAAAATTTGAGAGTATGCAAGAGTGACAAGTGCAGTGTATGATGAGCAAGGATGTGATGAGTGAAGGATAGCAGATATCAAACAAGCATGTGTGACAAAATACTATCTAATAGAAGGTGATGATGATGATGAAAATAATGTTAGGGCATGATTGCACATCAGATGGTCAAGGTGGGGGAGATGGACTAGATGCCAATCAACAAACATGATTAGGTTTCTGACAACACCCGTGCATCACCACCACACCGATCCCAACACCTTGAATGCATCACCACCAACAATATACAGTGAAAGCAAAAAGGAGCAGCATGGGATGGTGCACCCCTGCTGCCTAAGGTGAATTTCTTATACATCTATAACTAACACCAGGCTCACCCATCATGATGCCAGTACCAAATACCAATGGTGCCAATGCCACCAATGCACCCACACCAAAGCCAATGCAATTGCCCATGGCAATGGCAATGGCCACAATGCCAGCAACAATGCCAATGCCCACACCAACAAAGCCCACACACCCATGCCAATGCCAATGCAACCAAGTATGGCAATGCCAACAGCCACATCGGCTTTGACAGTGCCAGCACCACCCACCCAACTCACCTTGTGGACAAACACCACCATATCAATTGACATCAGCACTGCATCTGCAAGGTAATGGGAGAAAGGTGGTGCCCAGCACCATGATGATTTCATGGGTACAGTCTGTACCTGTGACCCATGTCTAATTCCAGGACCCATGGGGACCCACCAGTCAACCATATCCAATTTGTACCCATGGCAGCAGGTATGGGTATTAGCTGGGTCAGGTATGGGTTGGCAAAAATTACCTGTGGGTAACCCATGCCAATGCCTAAGTTCAGTGCAAGTGCTGTTGTTGTCTGACTCTTGGTATTAGGTGCTTTCTGTTTCGTCTTACTGACCATATGCATATTCATGGGCAACCCTGGGGTGGATTGTGGGAATCCAATTGGGGGAGAATCCAATAAATGCAATAAAGGAGTTGCAGATGTATTTTTATGACCGTGTCTAAAATGCTGGTCAGAAACAAACCAGAACCAATCATATTAAGTGAGACAAACATACAATGCACTGGTGTTGTTATGAGTCATGTCTGCAGGAGTCACTGGGTGTAATGCTGACAAAGATGGTTAAAAAAACTCATGATATGATTGATATGACTTACAGGGTATATGGGTTGGGTGGTTTCTTGTTTTTTCCCTTTTGAGCTACAGGTGCTGTTTACCATGGTTTCATGAAAGGAGAACTAACCCACAAACTAAATTCTCCAACTGCATGGGGTTTGGGCCATTTGGCAAGTCATTGAACAGCCAACTGAAGTCAAAATTCCCTGATTCCTCAGAGCCAAATGGGTTCAAAGGAAGAAGGTTTGTTTCCCAGGTTGGCCAAATGACATGCCACATCTGATATTGAAAATTGCAGCTCTGAAGTGGACTGCAATAAGATTGGAAAATGAGAGGTACACAGTTGATGGAAATGCATGGACAACTATGAAAAGCACAAAATGCCCCCTTGTTGGAACTGATGAAATCTCCTGCCACTTGCCATAAATTTGATATGGCTCTTGGAACTGTACCTAATTACTTTGATGATGCTACTCATGCTCACATGGATGCAGCAGTTCTTGAAACGTTTGAAGATGAACCTGTTCCTGCTACTTTTCTTCTCACCATGATTGTATTGACCTCTGAGGAATGACTTGATTCAAATTTTAAGAAAACTCTGAGTGCAAAGGTGCTATTGTGCAACCACACCAATCTGCCAGAAATGTTTAAAGTTGTTTGGGGGAATAAATCATTCAAGCTGATATGGAACTTGCATAGGGGCTCATCTTGCTTTTTGTTGGGATCAGTTTTATGATATTGGCACAGAAACTTTGCAACCTGTGCCCCAGCATTCACCATCATCTGATCTGACCTCACTTGATACTGTGAGAGATACCACAATGTTGGCTTCCCAAGCAGGTCCATCATTTTGTTAAGTTGTTTTTTTCTTTGCCTCAACTGAACTATCAGTCACATTTTCTTCATGGAGTGGCCCCTTCATTGGTGGTGCAAATGTAGCTTTTATTGAGACACTGGACCATTCCATTATGGACAAGACCAACATCTACTATGCTCAGTTTATATCGATTGTGCAGTCATTAGGAATGGGCAAGTTATGAATGATTGATGAAGTGACCAAGACAAAATTTGTTTTGCCTCTCAATCTCAGGAAGAATGACAATGGTGAGATTGCAACATGTCCCCAATGCCATTCTGGATTGACATGGACATGTCATAGGTTACCCACCCCCATATATAGCCATCAAAGACTGTTTTTTCAGCGGACAACCTGCCAATCCAGAAGTGTACAAAAGGTGGTACACTGCATTCTTCATCAGCTTATTCAAAGAAATTACCAATCTCATTACCAAGGAGCATTGGGTCAAACCTTACAATTGCATGAGTGGTTAGCTTATGGTGGCACTCCTGGCATCAATAGTTATGGAAGAAGCTCACAATGTGAATGTACAGAGCCACCCTTGCTGCTTTTTGTCAATATTTTCAGGTTTTTAATAGCTTGGAATGCCCATCTCCTCTTCAGACACAATAATGAAACAGTTCAAATTTTCTTTGACCCAATCACCATCCTACATCTTTTGCGAATGCCAGTTGTTGCATGGACACAATGTCCCTTATACTGAGAGCAGTTTACATGCACAAGTTGGCTTGGCCAAGGAAGTAGGTAACACCACACTGCCCAAGATTCCATTGGAGCAAGCTGTGCTTGATCTGCTTAAATTGATTGCAGCTGAAACAATGTTCCCTTTACAGGTTTTGATCTCACTAGATAAAGCCAAATTGCTGGCTTAACCAGTTGAGGGCATATAATGGAACCAACTGCTCTTCCTACAGTGAGTCATAAGGCAACTGAGCAGTACTTTTCACTCTACTTTAGATTCTCTAGGGGCTCCCTGGGGGCTGCAGGGATTATCTAGGGACTCTCTAGGGAATGCAACCAACCTATAGGGAATGCAGGAAGTCCCTAAGGACTGAACAGGGACCAGATCACCAATCCATTATCTCTCTGAAAACTCCACTTTTCACCTTTACCTAGGAACTCCCAGAAAAACTTGGCTTTTTTCAGTTTTTTGCCATTATCTTGATGAATAATAACTTTATTAAAGAATAAATAACAACAAAACAATTAGATTTATCATATGCTTGAATTCTAATTTATATTTGGATAGTTTAATCCCTAGTCCTCTTTGAAAACTTGAGTTGGGAGTTAGAATAAAGAAGCAAGTTGAGAGGGAAGTATTAACAAGTGTTCAATTTCAACTGAGTGGCAATGGAGAAAGAAAAGAGTTTGAGTCTAGATGAACAGGAGAATGCAACAAGTTGAGAAAGTAGTTATAAGGTTCACTGTGAGAGTTTCAATTTTGACTTATATTTCAATCAACATTATATTTGTGATAATATCATCACAAAATCATTTGGAAGCTGGTAGCGGTTGGTGGAGTTTGTCATCGGTAAAACAATGCCGACAGTGCCGATCAGGCATTATCCACTTCCATTAGAAATATGTAATTAGACCAGCAGTTGTAATATCATATCTTGCTGTAGCATTTTGACAGATTTGCAGCAAGATATATATTAATGACAGGCAATGGCACATTCATGGCCTAGTCTCAGCAATATAAGGTGTCACAGGTAGTGTGTGGGCCAGTGTTTATAATATAATATCTTTTATTACAGATTTGTAGCAATATATATACTAAGTACAGGTAATGGCACATCCATGGACTAGTCTAGCAGGCATCACAAACAGTGGGTGGGGCATAATATAATATCTTGTTATTAGCATTTTCAGATCAGTGTACTAACAACTCTATATCCAGAACAAGTAATGAGTCTCAGCAATGTAAAGTTTGTGGGCCATTATAAACCTGGAGAAGTAGTTGCATTGTCTTGAATGAGTGATGCTCACCCTGCCGCAAGGACAACATGTTTCGTTCTGATAGATACCATGCAGTTCGCACTCCACATTATGTTCCATCAACTTGGGTTCACACTGACAAGGTATTGCCCCTCTACTTTCAACTCTGACTCTTACCTTCCAAACCTCCATCACTACCCAATGCCAAAAGTTAAACCTAATGTGAGTCCTCTTTGTCAATATTAGGGTATCTATTTAATCTTCCCAGTCAACACGGTCTGTTCAATGTGCAGCCGTTAGTTGCATTCCTTGTCGTCCAGTTGTCAAGAGTCGGTTCCAGGTATGTGATCAAGCCATTCAGACATGTGGTGTACTGATGTCGACCTTGACAGACAGGACAGTTCATTAGAGTTTGTTTCGGCAACAAATGGCAACAGGGGACATATGTAAAGCCTCTAAACTGGGTTAGGTTTTTGTGTAATGGCCTATTGTGATACTCATCATGCTGCAAGGGTAACCACCATGTCCACATTTATGTGGAGATATTACCATTGACGTTTCACACTACAATGTAAAAGAATGGTAGTTTGTTAAGATAATAATAATGTTGATATGTGTTATGGATCGCTAGATCAGCGGGCTCCAGCAACAACCAACTAAATCAAGTTTAGATCAGACCAGAGGAAACACAAGAAGAGTGGTGTATTCATGGTCTACTGCTACTATACAGCAAGTAGCAGTCTGGGGGAGAGAGGAAGGCTAGGAAAGTGAACCAGGGAGAGAAAACCAGACTAAACGTGAGGAAAGGGAAGGGAAAAAGAGGAACAGTTCGAAGATGAAGGTTTAAGTAGTGAAGAGTTAGGGAAATGCCATGAAGACAGACTACCGGGTCTGTAGGTACAAATTGAGAGAGATGTAAGAACAATAAAGCTGTCCTGAGGATACAGCATTTCCACCAGTGTTTCAAGGAGTGATTGCAAGGAAATGGTTCGGAGCAATCAAGGGTCCAGACCCTGCGCCTCATGGTTGCCTCATGGTAAGGAGGTGAAGGATCCATGAGTGGATGTGTCAGCGGGCACATGATGAACATGAGGCAGCCATGTGGATGTCATGTGGTTGAGTCCCTAGCTTGGGAATGATGAGATTGGTTCGTCTTCCTGATGGTTTGCATTGGCAGTGGATGCCTGGCCAATAGCAGCATACAACTAGGAGTATGTGCATGCAGGATCGGGATAGAAAGGTGAATGTGATACTTCATCATTGGAGGCAGGGGAGGTGAATCACTGAATAGGGAAGGGAAGAACCATGCAATGAACACTGGTAATCATACACCAGCAACTGTGGTTCCTGCAGTACGATAAGCAAGGGTGCTTCATATAACCCTTCTTGGCTGCAGGGTACTGGATGACTGGGATGTCGACTGGGTATGGATATTCTCGACAAGTGGACTGGTACACAAAGGTAATGAAACATGTCGGAATGCAAGTCCTTGTGGAGCATCAAGGGGGCTTGTCATACATGCGAGTTCGGGTTGCTAGCTGAGCACCGGCGGTCAGCTGATGAGAAGAAAGGCGAATGAATGTAGAGGTGACATGTGAAGAAGAACAAGATGGTTGGCCAAGATAGGTCCAAGGAGTCATCGGTTGTTGGCAACTATGACGGATCCGATGTCTGAGTCATTGTGGGGAGGTTGCATTATCCGAATATAGGTTGCATAGATGTAGACGCCCACAAGGGTGGAGATGCCAATAGAACATATCACAATCGTGGCGATGAGTTGGGCGTCAAAGGTAACCATGAGGATCGGGATGACGTGTCAGTCTTCTTTGAAATAGGAAAGTCGATCAGTCATCAGGCACAAGGCTATTCATTTGTCTGTGACAGGCACAAGGAACTGTGTAGATGAATTGTGAAAGAACAATAACAATGTCATGAGCATATGGGTGTGGACATATGATCGGTCGGCGGAGAACCAGAGTATTCCGATTGCTGGGTATGATCGGTGGTTGGGTCATGGAGTATTCTTGTCTCCAGGTATGCACATCGGTCATGGGTTGTGACAAGAATGGAATGGTCAAGTTCGGATTGTATTGTCTTCAGGTTCCTTCAGCTTCTGGTTGTGCATGAATGGTTATGCACCGTCAAGTCATCCAATGAGGACATGGGGTCAACCCGAGAGTTCAGTAACAAGGTATCGTCCAATCAGAGCGTGGGACTTGGCACATCTTTGTGGGAATGTATGGGTGTCACGTGCTGTCAAAGCAAAAGACAGGGGCAAAAAGGTGAAAATCGTAACAATATGCTATAGGAAGCTGTAGAAGGGGAGATCCCCAAACAAACTACCTAATAGGTGAATGCAAGGATGCAAAGATGTCTACTACACATAGAAAGGTTTGGGAAGGTATGGAAACTACTATTAAGTTTCCGAACAATAGGAATGTACGTGCGACAGTTGCGATCAACTGTGCAACTTCGCGAACACAGTCACGACGATGATATCGATATCAGATGACGAAGACTGATAGACTCAAGACTAAAACTTGAGTTCAAGCTAAAGAGAGCTTTATAGCTTTTAGACTAAGATTGAAAGGGAGGGCAGTCGTATGTTTCTCTCTGAAAAGGAGGAGGGGGTCTGTCTATCCATGTCTATGTCTATGTATCTAAACTACATCTCTTTTTATACTACTTTGATCAGAGGATCGGAATGGTATAAAATCGATAGAAAGGAGTAGTAATGATACTAGATGGAGATGGGGAGAAAGGGATTAAAAGGTAAAACATAATATGGAAACAAAGAAACAAAGGAAGAAGAAAGGTAAAATGGAATAGAAAGGGAAACTACTATACAAATACGTCCAATACAATCAAAAGTGAGGTAGGAGGTGGATGGGATAGGGGGAATGAACCTCCGATAAAGGCAGGATCAGTCCAATACAAGATGGCTTTGTCCTGGTGCTGCGACAAGTTTGGAAGTGATTGAACATTGTCAAGAGATATTGGAATAGTTCGCAGACATTTGTAAGATTGTGGGATATCAGGATATGGTTGATGGAAAGGTAGAGTATGTCCGATTCATATATTCGGAGCTCAGGATTGTATGATGTGTATCAACATGATATCTACCTTATTGCAATAACGACAAAGTGATCATTGACCATTTATATCTAAAATTAATTAGTTGCAGTCGAAGTTGCAGCCTTGACCAGTGAAGCAACTGAGTCCCTCTACATCCCAAGAACCTGGCAAACAATGCATTCACGTCAATTGGAATGACAGCCTGTGTCGCTCCATCAATCTGGTATCCCCTGTTCAAAAATAAGTATTTTGAAGGTACACAGGCACCTGAGGACTACAACCTCAATTGCATAGACACAATTCCCAATTGATGTCTCACTGCAATGTTTGAGGAAAATTTGCCAAGTCAGCAGTGAGGCAAAGATTTCAAGAATCCCAATACTTGAGAAACCAGGTTAAAATTTTTGAGGATGAGCAGATGGATGAACAAAAATAATGGAGTCAGCAGACTTAAAATTGGGTGAGAATTGGCTCTCCTAGATTTTCAGGTGCAGCATGAAAAAAAAGCACATTACAGTAGTGACAACCTTATAGAAAACAGCAGTAATGAGGCCGTCGTGGATGACAGGCAGTCAGCAGACATTGAGTAAGTAGTTTGTAAGGGTGCATAAATAAAGCACAGAAGTAAAAACACATACCCCATCAGTATTGACCTGATCAATCATACACTTCATAGTTTTGGAATTCATCATACATCTCATCAAATGCCAAAGCATCTACATCATTGTAAGCTTCCTTGACATCCTCAGAATCACTGTCCCAGTCGGACTGGAAGTCAATGTCACTTTTGTCATCTGACCTGACATTGTGCCTCTTGTTGGGCATATCTTCTTCCTGGCATCGGTTGGCCTCATCATCTGCAAACTCATCGTCCATAACTTCCACTATGTTACTCATGAAAGGCAGATTGACTCTGCTTCTGTTGTGTGGTTCCAATTGCCAGACCATGCCATGACTTAACCCGACTGTGACCGGGCAACTAAGGGTGACAATGTTGGGTTTGAGTCAGGCCAGCCGGGATGGGCCGAGAAAATATTATTGTTAGGTACTTGACGGGGCAACTGAGAAGTGACATATGTACCATGTGAGACCGGTGGGCCGAGTCAAGTGCTAGAGTATAGTTGATGGTCTGAGACCGTTGGGCCGACACTGGCTGGGATGGGTGTCACCCGTCTCAGACCGTTGGGCCGGCATTGGCTGGGATTATTGTCACCCGTCTCAGACCGTTGGGCTGGCATTGGCTGGGATTATTGTCACCCTTCTCAGACCGTTGGGCCGGCATTGGCTGGGATTATTGTCACCTGTCTCAGACCGTTGGGCTGGCATTGGCTGGGATTATTGTCACCCGTCTCAGACCGTTGGGCCGGCATTGGCTGGGATTATTGTCACCCGTCTCAGACCGTTGGGCCGGCATTGGCTGGGATTATTGTCACCCGTCTCAGACCGTTGGGCTGGCATTGGCTGGGATTATTGTCACCCGTCTCAGACCGTTGGGCCGGCATTGGCTGGGATGGCTGTTTACTCATCTTAGGTGTAGGGATCGGGGCCGGTGTGGTCATTGGTGTTGTCATTCGAGTAGATATCGGTCTTATCATCGGCATGGTCATCGGTGTTGTCATCGGTGTTGTCATCGGTGTTGTCATCGGCGTTGTTATCGGTGTTGTTATAGGTGTTCTCATTGGTGTTATTATATGCATTATCATTGCTGTTGTCATTGTTGTGGTCAATGGTCTTAGTGTATATTGCAAACATTATTTTTTTAATTGATCAAGGGCTACATCTAGACTGAGGTTGGTATCTAGGCTTTTATCAAGAAGCATCTTGAGCCTTGTCGTATCCCCTATACATGTCCTGAATTCCTGTTTAATATTTGCTTCTTCGTGTTCAATCCAGAGCTGATGTTTGGCTGGGTATTGGTTGACTACCGCTCCATACCTGACCTTCTGCTTTTTCCGGCTTGCCCATCCTTTGTAAATTGAAGCATGTAGACGTTTCCGTTTTCGTGTTTTTCTCTGTTCATGCAATGAGGAACCTGCTTTTGAATGATTTGATATCAGCATATATTTGCAAAACTTTTTCATCGGACTTGCATTTGTTTGAGGGCCTTGGCGTTTTGGGATATGATGTGCAGAACGAGGAAGAGGATGCCTCGGAAACGGCATCAGCCTCCACGTTACGTTGTTTACCGGCATCGGTGTGGGGGTTGACGTCGTTGTTGGTGTCAGTGGGGGTGTCCAAATCGATCACCATTCTGTCTGCATCGGCAAAGGCATCCAAATCGATAACCATTTTGTCATCATCCTGCACCTGAACCGAGGGTTTTTGAAGACCGGGTGGTTTCAGCATATCGAAACCGCCAAATGCAGTTCCTGTATATAAGTGTGATAAAATCTCATGTAGTCGTGCACCATTGAACCTACTACTGGGCCAAACGAATGCCGGTCCGCCATTTCCAGCATTGGAAGGGCCTGGTACTCCGGGTACTTCAGGATTGAATGCCGATCCACCCTTTCTGACATTGGAGGGGGCTGAGGGGCCTGCTACTCCCGGTACTTCAGGATCGTTTTTGACCAAATCACCAGCTGGTGATTTGGATCTGACCTCATCAGCAGGGGCGAGGCCAAATGTGAAAAGTCCCGCTGATTGATGTTTTAGTTAAGCACAAGTTATAAAAAATAACTTACAGGGTACCACAGGGAAGTCCTTCAATGCCTTTAAAATGATCGGCTCTAAACACCAGAGTTGAGAGTGACACCAGCAAAGTTGATAGAGTGCTACATACTCCTGCTAGTTACTACATTTTACCAGATATTCGTCAACAAAGGTGCTTGATAATGAGCAGCAGTAGTAGATCTCACCTTTAGATCGAGCCATTGAGGTGTATTGACTGCAACAAATGCCGATGGCCGATATTCAACGTTGTTTGTTCAAGTTTGGCCAAAACAAAAAAAAACACGTCGGAGAGTTTTTCGCGGTGAATTCACTGATATTCTGAAAACTTTGACCAATAGATCCACCACACACACACGAATCTACAATGGCCGCCCAAAACATCGATTATCAAGGTGTCATCTACGAGATAAATGCACGTCTCACGGACGCCTTCAAGGTCGTGAAGGCTGAATTTGACAGCAATCTCTGGAACCACATCATGTACCAGGTCACGCAGGAAATGGTAGGTTTTCTATCACAAGTTACTTCTGGACTCTAAATGCAAACCCTTGGAATACAGATCAAGGTTTCAGAAGTGTGCAAAGCTGCAGAGTCTGAAGGTATCGAGATCCATATCCCTAGGCTCATCCTCGGTGCGGCCATAGAATACAAGGCCAACTACGACCCCGAGCACCATAAGTTGCCACGAATTCGAAGAATCAGCAAAGAAGACCCCAACATCACCAATGAGCCGGGGTATGTTGCCGGTAGGAAGACTCCGGAGTATGATGGACCCAGAACCGGTCCTGCTTGGTGGACCAATGAATATGGTGAGTTAATCTATTCAAATACTGACATGCCTACAGGGCTTTATTGACTACCTATGTCCAAACTAACCCAGTCAAACGCCTAAAACCATTCCCGATGATGAGGAGTCGGCAACCCCCTCCTGAAAAGAAGCATGGGAGGAGCAACAAGGATGGGAAGGGGAATGGGAAGGAGGGGACTGGGAAGGGGAGGGGGAAGGGGAATGGGAATGTGAAAGGGAAGGGCAAGGAGCAGGAGGATGAAAAGGAGGATGCATCGGAGTCGGAGGACGAGGAGGAGGAAGATGAATTGGAATCAGAAGAGGACGATCTGGAAGGGGATGATGATGATGATGAAGATGAACTTGAGGAGGAGGAGGAGGAGGAGGCAATGGGGCAAGGGAAGAAGCCGAGGGGCCAGGACAAGGGGAAACAGAAGGAGAAGACGAAGGAGGAGAATGAGGAGAAAGAATTGAACAAGAAGTTGACAGGAAAGGGTCAGGGGAAGGAGAAGGAGGTGGAGGTAATAGACCTCGAGATGACTGACATAGTCAAGGAGGAGTCCGATGAGGAGAGTTCGAAGAAGACGCTGCGTGAGGATGAGTTCATGCAGCTGGACGACATTCCAAACCGCCGATCAGGATCCAGGAGGCTGAAGAGACGACGAGAAGACCTGGCCAAAGAAGAAACACCGATCAAGAGGCGAAAGCAAACGGACGGGACAATTGGGCTTATGAGGGAACAGGTAAGTTAGCCTGCTGTTTCAAAGAATTTTTAATTTATTCTGGCACCTTTAGTGTTGCCGGCGTTGCTTCGACTGATGGCCTACGTTGGTTTGCCAGAAAGGTGCTAGGACGGCATGCACTCAATGCCATCGGCTCAAGACGAAATGTGTGTGGGATGGGAAAAAGAGGACGCCAGCTGAACCCGCCCAAAAGACGTTCAAAGCCAACAAACCTAGGAGGGAATTGACACCGACGCCGCCACCACCGACACCGACACCGACACCGGGGCCAAGCATCATCAAGAAGAAGATCATGAAGGTTATCCTCATTCCCCCTGCACCTCCAAAGCCATCAGTTGCATCTGGTTCCGGAATGACCCTCCGGCCTCGAAAATCGGCGGTTCGCATTCAAACGCCTCCGACGCTGACCCTATCGCCGTCGCGGAGTGTGTCACCTTTGCCTCCCCCGATCACCCAAAGGCGAGGCAAGTTGAAAGGCAAGGGGAAGGCGAAGGAGGTGATCAATGTGGATGATGATTTGAGAAAATCATCCATTCCTGAGGGCTGTGAGTTTGAGTCAGTTCTTGAACGAAAATTTGCTGACATATTACTGAAATTTCGCGACTCTTTACCCTGTCGTCTTCCACCCAACCCGAATGGATGCCCTTGGGAGGGTACACAAATCCAGTAGCTCGGACAGCTCCAATCAAGAGCTGCTATCAAGGATAGAACATCTGGAGGCCGAGGTCCGGGCTGTCAAATCGAGCCGGATACAAGCTCTGGAGGCTGAGGTTCAGGCCCTCAAATTGATGATGGAAGGGTTCAGGGGGAGGCTGGCGAAGGAGGAGACGAAGGTATTTGAATTGCCTTTGAAAAAGAAGGAACCATCGGAGGAGGCGATGCCACTGAGATCCCAGAGTGAGACAGAGAATGTCCAGATGGCTGGTCCATCCACATTGACAGACCAAAGGGAGCTCCGGAGTAGCAGAGAACGGTTGCCACCTCCAGTGAGACTCCGTGCAATGTCTGAACCTCTGGCCTCCGACAGACAGCGATCGACGGTGACCCCAAGCATGTCGATTTCCGAGGTCATCCGATCTCCATATTTGAGGTCCCCAGATAAATCTTTCCTCACATAGGCGGCTGGTTTGGCTAGGATAATTTTATGTATTCATATGTATACGGCTGGATTCACGGAATGAATGGACTGGGTTTGGATTTCTCATGTGCTCTCTAAATAAGTGAAGTAATTGGGTGAAGTTAAGCCTGAATGAGGAATGTTTGTGTGATATGTTCTGTGTTATCATTTTTACCAGAGTCTGGTTGGTATCGGTGTTATGATCTGCATTGTCATAGGTGTTGTCATCTGTGTTGTCATCGGCGTTATCATCGGTGCTGTCATTGGTGTTGTCATTGGTGTTATCATTGGTGTTGTCATCGGTGCTATCATCGGTGTTATCATCAGTGTTGTCATCGGTGCTATCATCAGTGTTATCATCAGTGTTGTCATCGGTGTTATGATCAGTGTTGTCATCGGTGTTGTCATCGGTGCTATGATTGGTGTTATCATTGGTGTTATCATAGGTGTTGTCATCAGTGTTATTATCGGTGTTGTCATCGGACTTGTCATCGGCGTGGTCATCGGTGTTATGTCATGGGCATTATCATAGGGTTGATCATCAGATCTGTCATTGGCGTTGTCATCGGACTTGTCATCGGAGTGGTTATTGGCATTTTCATTGGCAGATATAAATAAAGTTCATGTTCACATCTCTTGATAGTACACTTGTTGAACTGTTACCTATGTGCCTTTCTAGGGCTTTTTCTGGTACCCTGATCATCCAAATCTTTTATCAACTTCTCACCCCCCATCAGCTTCTGCTTCTTCGGATTCCTCTCTTTGCCATCACTGTCCTGAGGAGCCCCCCCTTTCAATGAACTCAATCCTTTCCTCAACTTTTCACACACAGCATCCAGCCTAGGCTTAACCTTTGTGAAGTCGAGCTTCGTCTTGATGATGTAGTCTTCAAGGTTTGGCTCAACTCCTTCTTCATCCCCCTCCTCATCCCAAAAATGAGATCGAGCCATGTCTTGACTGAGAAGGCCGATGCTAAGCAACACTCCCTCGATAAACAGTCGGCTCCTATATGTCCCATCAGCTTTTAAATATGGCTGGCCATCTAGCCATTCCAAGTAAGCATTTCCAATCTTCACCGACAAATGGACATTTTTTGGTGCTGTCGTGTGTTTGTACTTCCAAGTGGCCCAGTTTGGAGTTGACTTGGGGATAGGAGTAGGATTGGCATCATCCTAATTTAAATTTATATCAGCCCAAAGGGAATCCGGTCATACAAAGAATAAATTACCGGAAGTTGAGACACCATTTGAAGGCACATTTGATACACTTGGTTATCCGATAGTGAAGTTAGGTACTGGAACCTCTCCTCTGGATCAATGATGGATTCCGGAGGAAATGGGACAGTGAGCATCTTGGAACGGTGACCGGGATCTTTGTTGCTGGTATCTTCATCATCGTCTTCCTCATCTCCATCAAGTGCATCATCAGCAACAAAATGACCATCAGCCTTTTGCTTTCCCTTATCGGCCTTCTGCTTTCCCGTGCCGGCTCTCTGCTTTCCCTTGTCAGCTGTCTGTTTTCCTTCATCGTCGTCATCTTCTGAACCGGACTCGGTATTGGAATCTGATGAGGAACCAGATTCACTGTCGGAAATGTCCTGTTGCCGAAGTCGGGAAGGTCCCGCTGCATTAGACGTTTGTGGAGCTTTCTTTCGAGATTTTCCAGAGGTAGATGGGTTGGAGTTATCGATTTCACCGTTCCGTCCCTTGAAGCCCCTGAATTCAAATGTTGTCTTGACCTTTTTGTTTGCCTGCCTTTCATACCAAAAGTCAAGAACCAACAAAGCCTGCTGCTTGACTAGCTTTGAAGGATCCCGGAGTTGAAAGCTAGCCGGCAAATATTGTGGTGATATGTATTGATCTTGGCTGATGCTGAGATCTCCCCAAGGAACCGAAGCTGAGTTGTCACCGGACCGTAATTCTGATTTCACATGATATCAGAATGACCTTACTGAGAGCTGAGACACATACGATAATGCAAATTTAAAAAGTCCCTGATAAGCGATTTCATCTCCTCCAAATTTGGTCTTTTCATTCCCGGAAAGATGGGAAGTTTGGGGACACCTTTATCATCAAGATGAACTTTGGGTTGTTTTGTCGGCTTCTTGGTCGTAGGTCCATCAGCTTCATCATTGCTACCTGAGTCATGTTTTCCTAGTAAATTCAGCCGAATGAGTTAGCCAATGCTAAGACCGACGCCGATATCAATGCCAACGCTGACATCAACACCAACGCCGATGCCGATGGAAACGCCAATGACCACACCAACGCCAATGGCTGCCAATGGCAATCTGGTGCTGGCTGTATACCATCCAAATTTCCATTCCCCAGGCAAACTAGGGACATTTTACAAAGGCGTAATACTCACCCAGTTCTTCTGAGGCATATGCCTCCCATTCCGTCATCACCGGTCCCTTTTGCCAATTAGGTTTAGCCTTCACAAATGACTCATGACCTAGCTCATCATTAAAGTCATGGCTGGACCAAGATTAGTTTAAAACAGGTAACCAAAGTTACATGAACCACATACGACGAAACCAACACATTGTCTGATGTGTCCCGACATGCCGACAGCACGAAAACCCTCATCCCCAAGTCCTTATGCATTTGTGTAGCGAATTCCTTGATGTATTGCACCGCATGTTTTTCAGCATTCCTAGGGACATCAGGTCGCAAGTTCAGCCATGTCGTCGGGACATACAATATGAGAACCTACTTTTGCTGGACATGTACTGGAGGTCCTTTCGACTTCCACTCATCCAACAACCCCTGATACTTCTGGACTTCTTCTTCCGGCAACTCCTCACACACAGCCTTCAACCCAGCCTGGTACTTTGCCATCCATTGCTTGGTACCAGGGGTTGAGCCTGACAACTCAGACACTTTTCCCTCTACCTCCTCCCTCATCTCATGACCTACAACCTTCTTAAAGTTCCAAATTTGTCCATGGTTGTAAAGGGGCTTTCTGGTCCTACGACGTCCATTGTTGTAAAACCATTCCTTTATTTTCTAAAGGCTGAAATTAGCAAAATTAAATTTGGTTACCAGCTCCACTTGCAATGTATTCCAAGGGAGTCTCAGACCTCCCTTGTGCACCAACAATACTGGTGTGCACCTGTTTCATGGTTTTGGCACGTCCTTTTTTGTCTCCAGCCCTAAATTCCTCAAGTTTGCCTTTGAGGGTGGCAAGTTGAGCGGCAGTGAAAGAGGTTTCAGGCATTGTGGAATCAGGAAAGAGGTTTGAATTTGCAGGAGATGAGATGAGATTTAATAAATGATGAATTGTGTGCGGCTACTTGTCAATGTTGCAAGTTTGCCAAATTTGACTATACACCCATTTCAGAAATCGAAATTTCGTCAACCGACTTTCGACCGTCCACCTTTTATTTCCTCAATAATTTACACTCTCATCTGCATATTCTTACCATTCCAATTTCTTTTTAAATCCTCCACTTCGTATATATTTCATCTAACCGATTATTCAGCCATGGTCAAGTCGTTCAAAAGAAAGTCTGCTCCTCGTGTTAGCAGGGTGACATTAAAAGAAGTGTTCACTGCTCGTGGATTTCAGACTCGAAGGAATATTGTCGACAGCCCTAGGAGCTCACATTCCTCTCCTACAAAAAGACAAAGAATGACTCAAGATTATTGCGAAGAACATAGCGATTACCCTCAAGATCTCCCACATATTGAGCCTCTAATATTGCCCAGCAATAATGTAAATATGACTTTCTACTTGGTCTCACACAGGTCCAACTGACAGTCATCTTCTTGGAGTCATCCAGCAATTATATGAGGGAATGGCTACCCCATAGAACAGAATATCTAGACCATATCCTGGCCAGAGAAGCACCTCCAGAAAGACAGATCTGCATGGGTTGTTGGACAGCCGAAGGCACATGGAAATGCTCCACGTGTTTTGGTAGTCCTATATACTGCCAGGCATGTTGTACAGATATCCATGAGAGGTTACCATTTCATCGGGTGGAAAAATGGACCGGTGACTACTTTACGCCTGCCTGGTTGATGGAAGTGGGAGTCAAGCTCCACCTAGGTCATGGAGGGTTGCCATGTCCAGCTGTCCGGAGTGACAACACTATTATTAATGACACCGAGGATTGCATTGTCAATGCTGACATCGGCATCAATGCCAGTACCAACGCCGACACCGACGCAAATGCTGATAACAACGCTGATAGCAATGCCGATGATTACACCAATGATTACGCCAATGACTATGCCGATGATAACGCCGACAACACCAATGATAACGCCGATGCCAATGCCAATGACAATGCCAAGAGATCAAAAAATACTGAAGAACCAACCACGCCCTTTTCATTGCAAAGCTTTCCAGATTCACCAAAAGACATTGATAAGACATGTGAAAGCGTTATGGTGGTGGTGGACAGCTCAGGTATCCATTGTCTGGTCATCCGATGGTGTGAATGTAGAGGAGCAGCTGGACGTGACATTCAGTTGCTTGATGTCGGCTTATATCCCGCAACATCAAAAAAGCCCCAAACTGCATTCACATTCCAAGTCCTTGACGAGTGTCTCCTAGACAACCTGGAATGTAAAACCGCTTGCCAGGCATTTCATTCTAAATTACTCCGGCTTACCAGCTCACCGTTTCCTCACACCGTCCCGGTATGTAATCTGATTTATTCACCGGTAAATTTTGATTGACAACCTATCAGAACCATTACCGTGAATTACTAAGATGTACAAGGCAATGGAGAAATCTGAAGGCCCGGAAATGGAATGGATTTGGCCAACATGACAACCAGGAACCAGGACCTGGCCAACTCACGACGACATGTCCTGCTTGTCCGCAGCCTGGTCTCAACTTGCCAGAAGATTGGAAAAACAGCAAAGGGGATACTGGCAGCATTATGCCTTCATTCGTGATGGATGGAAATTTTAAAGTAGAACACATGAAGATGCGGAGGCCTCTGGATGATGTTACTATCGCCGATGGTCATGGGTTTATGGTTGGGGAGGATAGATATAAAAAACATATCCGAATAACCAAAGAGGTCATACTGGTAAGTTCTATTGAATGAATTGATGTCTAGGAAATGTTGAAAATTTTAAATATTTCAGAAGTCAACATGCAATGAACATAGGGCAGTGAATCAGGCTAATTCTCGAAAACAAAATTTGGATGCGACCGGTATTGGTACACTGGCCTGTGCTCGTCATGGATGTTTTGTTCCACATTCAGTTGTCGATTTTCAGAAGGGTGAAAGGTAATTTTTTTATCTGATGTTGTCAAGTTCACCAATGCCGATGACGGCGTCGGCGTTCAGACCATCGCCGATGATGGAGGTGTCACCAATGCCGATGCATCAGACTAGTTTGCCATTCCTTCTACATCCAATACCAAGTATTTTGCCAATATACTAACATTGATTCCATTCCAGACAAATGAACATGGACTACGCCCTCTCAGAAGTTCTCAAGTGGAGCTCTGGTTTCAAGACCATCCTGCTCATCTATGATATCATGTGCCAATATGGCAAGCACCTCCAAGAGAGATTGAGTCAAGGTCCTTATCTGCATACTCCTGAAGGTCTCAAAATCAAGAAAGGAATCGGCCTGTTTCACATTATGGGTCATCAAGATCAATGCCATCCCTGATACAGCCCTCAATTTATCGAAGGTGCTGGCCAGGTTGACGGTGAAATATTGGAATCATTATGGGCTCCCCTTGATCATATCGCCAAGAGCACAAGGACCATGTCTGCTGCATCCCGTCAGGAAATGATCGATGCTCACATGAACAACTCCAACTTCAAGAAACTCATCAGAATAGGTCTGTATTCATTGTCATTTGTATAAAACTAGCATCTGGAATTTATAGGCCTTCGTGGTCGCAGGTCCAACATTGATCAAAAAATATCGCAAAGCCATCATCGGCGTTGCCAGTAGCAAATCGGCATTGGATGACCTCGTTTCGACAGCCGACACCGACCTCACTCAGAAATGGACAAAAGAGGCGAAAAGAGCTCAAAAATACCGGGATCGAGACGAGTCGGCAATGGACATCTATGATGCCAAAACATCTAAAGGTAATTCTGAGCCATCCGATATGAAATCATCTCTCAGCCGGTGTCTAGGACCCACGAAAGAAGAAAGAATCCTGGAACTGACCCTAAATGAAAAGACGAATGGCCTGATGAATGGCACCATCACCTGGCTATCCTCTGGACTCAAAATTCAGGAGACACAGTATGTAACATATCAATGATGAGGTTCCAATTGCATTGACAGTCTTGGATTGCATTTCAGACTCTCACTAGCTTATGAGGAGAGAAGGCTTGGCCGGAAACTATCACCAACAGCTAAGCTTTCCATGGAGGACAAAAGACGCCGATTGAGAAACAGAATTAACCGATTTCACAAGTCATCGGTGAAATTCATGGATTCCGACCTCATCAATGAAGAGATGATGCCAGATGTCGATCCACTACAATCTGACTCAGATTCCGAATCATTGGACAATGGAAGTGACAATGAACACGAGCCAGACACAGACAATCCATTCATCAACCATCAACGCCGGCAATCCTGGGATCAAGATTCTCCGACGAAGACCAATTTATTCCTGCCTTCCAACCTTCAGTTATCGGCATTCGACACATCGGCGAGCAAACTGATTTCTGCAGAATTGAAATTGAGAGAAGCTCAAGCAGACAGCGCCCTTCACCAAATTCGAATTTGTTTAGGTCACAAAGCGTATCTATTCCGGAAAAACGTTCGATTGGCATCGGGGACAAAGCAGAAGACAAGGGCTTGGAAAGAGGTTTATTCAGTGGAAGCCCATGTCAAGCACCATGCAAGAGTTTATCGTCTCGCCCGAAAAGCCTTGGTCTCTCTGGGGGCATCTCCCGAGACATTGGAAAGGTATAAGTTGCTTAGGCAAGATGAACTCACAGCTACTACTGCTTTGGTGGATCTGAAACAACCAGGGCAAAAAAACAAGTCGTTAGCGTGGTTTTGGAACATGGATATAGACCGGGACATTGCTGGCAATGACTGGATGGAAGAATGTGAGTGTTCCCCTCCTTCGAATCACAGTTTTTTGAATTTGAGTCAGTCTATCGGGTTCACTGGCTACGGTCGAACGCCAATTTTTGCCAATGGACAGAGGAATTGACATTGGTCAAGAAGGAAATGGAGTGGACCATTAGGTTCTTCCAAATCAAAGCTGAGACTTGGAGAAATCGAATGGAGTTGGTCATTGGACATGGATCATCGGGAAAATGATGTTATGCTGCAAGGCAAGCAGCTATGTGGGATCAATTTGCTACACAAGCAGAAAGCATGTTTGGGATTTTCTTAAATATATAATCATGTACCATGGTATTGCTTAAGGCATGTAAATTAACAGCTAGTCATCCATTGGCGCCAATGGAAGTATCGGCGCCGATCTTGTAACACCTTTTAAATAAATGTAAATAGAAGACACCTCTGACTTCAACTGCAATATCCAAGCCAATTCCTCCCAAAAACTTCAAATGTCGAAACTCATCGAATGCCAGCAACTCCTCAACCTTCTAGCGCGTCGCGTTCGGTCGGCGATCTTGGCAATGGCAATAACTTGGGATGGCATGTCTCCAACACAATGAGAGACTTGGCTTTCAAACATGCAGAATGAACTTGTGAGTGAAATGACTAATTCTATTGAAATACACTCCATTCATTGCAGGCAACAGCGACGACGTGCATCGGAATGGCTCAACTTGGAGGGATCATTTTGGAAATACCAGAAATTATCCAGGGAACGGCAAAAGCGATATACAGTTATAGCCTGCCATATGTATGGGAGAAGCTTCTCTTTACACAGGAACTCCTGATCGAAGGCTTAGCACAGCACTTTGTGCAAAAGCATCTTCATGCTGGGCAATGGTGGCGAGAAGAGCAAGGATCAGTGGCCGATGGCGCAAAGAACATTCTTATCACGTTTGCCGGATATTTTTCAGCAGTCGCCTTGATGGAGGTAATATTTATGTTTCCATTCATTGCATTTTTCACGGTAGAATCATTCACAGGAAGAGACGGCTGCTAGTTTTCGGATGGCTTATGAATCGGTAAAGGAAGGTGGAATTTCAGCAAAGGAAGACTTTGTAGATTTTTCCGGACTTTGGCGGGTAAAATATGTTCTGCATCCATGCCTTCAGGCTTCTTAGCCCTCCATTTCTTTGTACAGGTACTCGAGGAGACCCACAAGGAACTCCGAGAAATGCCGGTTTTTCATCCTGGACAAAAAAGCCCAACCCCGGTGGCATCGACTAGCAAATTGGCTCCGGATGTTCCCCCTATAACGACATTAGATGATGTTCTGAAGACACGGACCTCAGCCAACCCCGATGCAATGGATGCCAATGAATTCCAGGATAAAAAGACAGGCAAGTCCAACGGTAAGCAGTGCTTGACTGAGCAATGCCCTCAAACAGCAGTTGAACATTTCCAAATAGCTGTCCCTCTCCTGCCACGATTACCATCATCATTTGTGTCAAGTTTGTCTGGCGAACAAAAGGCTGAACTTGCCAAGTACCTCGAGACCATCCAGGCTCAAGTGGTAGAGAGCTACCAGATTGTTAGAACACAGACACTGGATAAAATTGAGGATGGTAAGATGTTGCAAGATAGATGGTGGAGGTTGATGGATACAAGAATGGAGATGTCAAGGGGAATTAATAGATAATTGTATATTAGAACAAGTCCAATCAGCATGTGTCAAGTCCAATCAGTGTATGTCAAGTCTGATTGGCATTTAACCAGTCCGATTCGTGTTTGGCAACTTCTATCAATGTTTGGCAAGTCCTATCGGCGTTTGACAAGTCCTATTGGTCTTTGGGAGCTCCTATCGGCGTTTGTCCACTCCAAAGTGGTGTTTTTTGGTGCCAATCGGCGTTTGTTCACTCCGATCAGTGTTTCCCCACTCCGATCAGTGTTTCCCTACTCCGGTCGGTGTTTCTCCACTCTGATTGCTGTTTTTGGATTATTAGGCCATTCTCTCAGGTCTGAACAATGCATTTCTATACATTGGCTTGATCTTCTACCACCTGTCTGCCAATTTGATCTAATCTCATCCAAGGAACCGCTGGCACCCCTACCCTCTCATGTACATTGTCTCTCATATAAAATGCAAGACATACCCGTTCACCTGATATCCTAAACACCCCATGCCTCAAAATTCTTCCCCCAAGATGGACGAGTGTTCCAGAATTGTATTGCAATTCTAGTCCGATGTTAGGTAATTCTAGAACGGCATCCTTGTATGGTCCAATGGTTGCCAAAATATCATACCATTCCGCTCTCGAATTGTTGTCTCGAGGCGCCGGTGTTTCCCGATTGCTGATCACTGACATCCCATTGAACACTGATGGCCACTGGTTGATGACTTCAGTTAACGAAGGTTCTTTTGCCAGATGTCGAAGCGTCTCTCAGCCACACATGTACAATTGTGGGTGTGTAATGGCGAGGGTTGCTGATATGAGTGCGATTGATTCACAGGCAGCTTTGAGCCATGTGTCGGCATTTGAGTCATTCAACGCCGATGATATCACAACCGGTTCATGGTTCATCTAGATCATATGTGTCAGTCTTTGTCTCCACTTAATGTATGGCTCACTCACATGGTGTCCTTGTCGAAACCAAGCAGGAGACAGTTCAACCGATCCCGGCGTCATCCAAACACATCCAGCTTCATTGAGGAATAGTTTCGGGTCCAACCTCCAATTTTTCTTCGTTCCTGGCTTCATGCTTTGTCATAAAGGGCCTTCCATGTGCCTCATGGTCGTGGCGAGTATCGACTACTGACACCATATATATGAATTCTGGAATCATACATCACAGGACTTACTTGTCTTGTTGGCGTCAACATGTCAGGAAGATACCAACAGAGTATCCTCCCATGCCGATCTCTTATGGTCATGGGTGTATCGACCTTGCGAGGTGGATTTGCAATCAATGGATACCGGGATGTGAGAGCTGCCTCCTTTACAGCGTTGAATCCAGTGGGTTTTGGACCCAGCCTGGTTGAATACCGGTCGGCATCCCAAGGCAAAGTTACTGGAAATCATATTGAGTACTTGGAACTATATTTGAGCTATATCTTTACCGGGATTTTGGTATGCTATGACCAATTGATACACCAGCAGCTCACAATCACAAACTACCTGTGTACTGAATTCCAGAGGTGGGAGAATTAACCAGACATGAGGTGATGGTTGGGATATTTGCTCGTTAAATTTGGCGATGAGATATGATGATATGTTGTCCATAAAGTGGAGGATTGAAAGGGATGGAGGGAGGTGGCTCATGTTTGAGAAGGAAGAATTGATTAACGTTAATAATGCAGTTGAATGAGTGATGTTGATGACCAATCTGACCGTTACACACCAGTAGTAAAAATAAAAAAACCCCATGCAAGCCCATCGGCGTTGAAATAGTGATAGTCATGCTATCCAATGTCAACCCATTGTTTCAAAGCTGGCGAAAATGATAAAATCCGCAACGCCGATGCCGATGATGACACCGATGATAGCACCGATGATAACACCAATAACTACTCTAATGACACCACCGATAATAACACCGATAATAGCACCGATGATAACAACAAATAAAGCACTGATGATAACACTGATAACTACTCCAATGACACCACCTATGACAACACCAATAACAACTCTGATGACAATACCCATGACAACACCGATGACAACACCGATGACAACACCGATGATAACACCGATGATAACACCGATGACCATGCCGATGATAAGACCAATACCTACTCGAATGACAACACCAATGACCACACCGGTGCTGATCCACACCTAAGATGAGTAAACAGCCATCCCAGCCAATGTCGGCCCAACGGTCTTAGACGGGTGACACCCATCCCAGCCAATGCCAGCCCAACGGTCTGAGACGGGTGACACCCATCCCAGCCAATGCCGGCCCAACGGTCTTAGACGGGTGACAATAATCCCAGCCAATGTCGGCCCAACGGTCTGAGACGGGTGACAATAATCCCAGCCAATGTCGGCCCAACGGTCTCAGACCATCCACTATACTCTAGCACTTGACTCGGCCCACCGGTCTCACATGGTACATATGTCACTTCTCAGTTGCCCCGTCAAGTACCTAACAATAATATTTTCTCGACCCATCTCGGCTGGCCCGACTCAAACCCAACATTGTCACCCTTAGTTGCCCGGTCACATACGGGTTAAGTCATGGCATGGTGTGTGTTGTCTTCCTTTTGCAAAGTGGGGCATCAAGTGTGCACCATGCAATACATTGGCAGGATCAACAAACCCAAAAGCATCCTGATGATTTACAGGTAGAAGTTGTAAGCAATCAAGTTGCCATCTGACCCAGCTTCTCTGTACTGGCTCATCGATCATGTTTGTGAACCACCAGACCCATAGAAACTCCATTCATTGAGGCTGAAAATTCGACACACTGGATCCAATATATATAACATTTACGTGGTAGATTCATAGGTGTACTGATGATTGGGGGTGTTGGTATCTTCAACAGAGGCAATATAATGTCTCTATGACCTGTGTTTCGGTTGATGGTATCTTGAGCATGCCATATATCATAGGTGGTGTAATTGATCCTCATGATGTTGTGCTTATACATGGAATCTTTTTTGAAGAAAAGTCTGTCAAGATCTGTGGTGGAATTGGTCTCAGAAACATTTCCGAGGCCAGTAGAGGATGATGGATCAAGATCTGCCTGTGCAGCTTTGATGCGCAATAATATATGTTTCTTGAGCTTCATACAGAAGTCCTGCTGGATGGTGGGTACATTATTATTCCATTTGAATGCGATAAGCCTACTGATACAGCCAGATCGCCGTTGTGTGATCATAAAAATAAACCAAAATGCTGTGGACAATTTTCTGCAATACCAATGTAGTGGTGGGTTTGAACCATGGCCAAATTCCCCAAACCGAGACTGAATGGTTTGGCCTCTGCTAGAAATTCCCAAACCAGGTTTAGGTCGGTCTGAGACCGAACTTCCCCAACACTAGTAGGTGGAAATGCGTTCAGAATCTGAATTCCCTGTGGGTAGAGAAGAGGCGCATCTATGGATGCCATTGAGTTATAGAGTTGTTGTGGTTGCCAATTGAGTCTGAGTCAGGAAAGTGAGCAAGCACTTGAAATACAGAATAAAATTCTTGCGTGTGTTGTATACCAATAACTGCATTTTGTGTACCATTCACTGTGTTTCTCAATTACTGAAGGTGTTTGATAATGTGGTTTGACTGGTCCTGGAGATGTTGCAGTTGTTGTTGGATATCAAAAGCAGGCAGATTCTGCCACAAGGCAACCTCTTGAGCCACCCCTTGGATATGATCATTGAGAATTCCAAAGTTGGGCTGCACCCCAATCACCAGTGGAGGGATGGGGACAATGTTCAGTACAGGCTGAGCAACCAGAACTTGAGCCATATGGCTATTGTGATGGTTATCATTGAAGAAAAACCCACTCCATGATGGTGACATGTTCGGAGTGTCACATGGGAGCAATCACTGGCATCATGATAAGACTTTCTCCTCCATGATACAAACATTAGGATAGATCCATTAACTAAATATATAAAAAATAAGTGACACCAGCACCAAACTTGAAGCCAACCTTAAATAGAAAGTATAATAATTGACATCCATGTCGGTAATAACTGTCATGATAACGGGAAAGCCACTGTGGGTTCATCCAGCAACCACATATACTACACATTTCCCTCTCCCAGGCATCAGAAATGGTGAAAATATTGGCTATGGGGGGCTGATGGGATGATTCCAGTTTGTTGTAGAAGGCAGCAAGGTGTGGTTCTGCCATTTACAGAATTGTGTATTCATGAAGGCGTGATGCTGTTGGATTGAGAGCTCTTTAAAGTGCAAAGCCAGCCCATGGTTGTAATGGTAATCTCGGACATGGACAACTTCTTGGTGTGCAGATTTGAGGGCTTTGTTGATATGGGCCAGTGCTTGGTAGCTGACGTGTAAACGTTCGAGGCTATGTATGTATTGGATATGAGCCAGAACATGCTTTATGCTGTAAGAATCCTCAACATCAAGGACAAGACCAGTCTCTGCATCAATTTCCTCAATGGGAAGAGGTGGAGCGTTAGGGTTATACTGTGGTAACGCCATCACAGTGCAATCGATCAATATATATGAAATAAACTCACAACAAAATGTCAATGTTCACTCAAATGCTCGTCCCAGTAATGTTTTGCAAACATGGGCGAAAGCATGCGAGTGGGTGTCAGGGATTCAATGAATTCTGGGTCTGGGGTAATGAGGGCTGGGCTGGTTGAACAGCTCAAAATTGATGGCCATGGAGATGGAATATCATGATCATGCGACGGGTGAATACAGTGAAGCCAAGATGTGATATCAGAATAATTTTCAGTCAACAAGGGATAGAACTGGGAGGGCTCAGAATCACTAGAATTGCTAGTATGAGCACTCATCACAATGGGCAAATAGTGAAAAGCTTATTGGACTCGCACCATCAATATTTATGACACATCAAACTCAGGTGCCACACAATAAAGGATCTGAGACCTCTGGAGACTCAATCTTAATTAGCAATTACCACAGCCTGAGGTTTCCTATCAAGGCCATCATGTTGAACTAAATCAACTAAATCATGCAAACAGAAAACCTTGATTGGAGACACTGCCACTTGTGGAATAAATGTTGTCATGGGACCTGGCACGTGATCCCATAATAATAAAAATAACCGGTGGACCCCGGCTCAATGAATCGGAGCTTGAAATCACCAGTCTCTATAAAAGACTCCCCGAAGCATGTTGCAAAACCTTCCTCACTCTCCCTCTAACAACACATTAGAAGTTTAAAGCCGAATAAAGTTGCTTCAATTGAATTATTAGACTACTAGTTAAAAACTTTTGTATGTGTGAGCTTCACTGCATGCAGCCACAGTTGTTCTTAAAGCTTGAAAGTTTCATGAATGAGTTCGTTCTTATCATTTTGATATTTTGGGGCCTTCATATAGGCAATTTGACGTACTGTTTTGCAGTCATTGATAATCATAGAAAAGCCGACATGCAGGTCGATGGAGGTCACCAGGCTTGTTCGTTTGAATTAATCAGAGAACTTGTGAGCTTAGATAGGAAATATCTTTTTGATAACCCGAGCTGGGATGGATACAAGTCCCCAATTTGGACTGACTGGATAATGCAATAAATCACTGCTGCTCAATGATCCAGATAGTACATGCCTGTGTTGGATCCAGGCAATCTGAAGTTCTGATGTACAGTCACATTAAAGCTGCTGCTGGCCTCTTTTGGGTCCTCATAGTTGGGACCTCCCAAATTTGTACCAAAATACTTGCATAGTTTCGTCTGAGGTCATCTTTTTTTCCCATGCAATCAGTAGGAAATGCAGGGTCAAGTTCCATTGAATGTGCGTACCAGTAACAAAAGTTATCAATGCCGTGTTTTAGTGATCTCCAGGTTCTAATTCACTTATGGTATCCTATTGACTCCCAAGGTATAAAATATAGCTAGTCGTCTTGCCATCAATCCTCAATTTCGTCATGCATCCACGGAAAGTTCCTGCCCACAATCCAACGCCTGATGCCCTTGTGTATTCCAATACCACTGGTGGGACAGTTGTGCCAAATCTAATTTATCACTACTAATAATCACTTGCCTAGATTTGCGCATCATGGAATCTGCTATCAACAACTTATTATTGAAGGATTCTTCCTTTGTGGGAACCCACTTCACAGGCGACAGTGAGTTTTATCATTCTTTACTTTGATTCAGACAGATGAATTTGTAGAGAGCTCGGGCCCAAGCTTGGTGATTCCGTCCACTGGTGTCCAAGCGTTTGAATCTGGGACGTCTCAGTGGTACCCGACAATCAAGAAAATCAACGACAACTGACCTACCATGGAACCTGTGGTCTTTTGATGCTGCTGATTGTGGGACAGGGTCTACCTTGAGCTATTTTGCTCTTCCTGGCTATCAGCCCAAACCAAAAGGGAGAGTGCGTTTGAACCATAGTTTGTTGTCATCAAGGGGATCTGCACCATCTCAGGCTTTAAGGCCAACTACATCCGTGATGTTGCAGACATCGCACCTCCATATTCTTTCCTGCCCAACTCTTGAACAAGCCAAGTCTCATTTTCTCCTCCACATCATAGATGAGGAATTCCTCCCTGGCCTTCAGGGGTCTGAAGATTGGCTTAAGGAATCCCTGATGAAGACAAGCTTTGATATGTTATTATTAGATTGTGAGTTCTTATTTTAAGCTTCTACTTTTATTCTGACTTCTGTAGCTGTGTTGGAGTTGGAGTATTGCAAGCATGTAAGTTCTTTACATTTTCTTCCCAACTAGCTAAGACCACTCTATTCTTCCAGATGCACAGCCACCTTGATGCATTCTATGGATATCTCTTGAGAGAAGGTGAGGCTATTATGTTCTCACAGAACCCATGCTTTTATCTGGCGCTCAACAACACTCACTACCATCCCCTGCAACTTGAAGTAGCAGTATCTTCCTACAATGAAACCAACATGTATATGCATATCTGTGACGAGGCAAGTTTCCCCTACCCAAACATATTGATTTTGACCATCATTGAGAGATAGGTTTTCTGGTGCATTTCAACCATCCCAGCCTAATTGAGATGGTCCGGTGATCTTGGCCTATCTGCCATCGCTTTTGAGGGATTCCTCCAGTATAATGATATTCCCAGTGGTGGGAACAATTATTGAGTAGTTGCTTGTCTCTGTTACAGTTGTATTAATTTCGATCTCTCAGTTACATTCAATACTTCGATGCCACCACTTTGGTTTTCAGGTCAATATGGGTTCTTTTGACAATATCAGAACTTGAAGGAATTGACCCTCCAGGTTTGCAGCTCCCTGGAAGGGGATAACTTACATAAGTTGTGGCACTTGATTGGTGAGAGTTGTGGGTTTGGGCCCAAGTTTGTATCCCATTCTCTCAACATTCATGTACTAAAATAAATTTCATTGCAGATGCATCACATCCGTCAAATATTACTTAGCAAATGGGGAGTTTATGGTTTTGGGGAAGTAATCTGGCATTTCGAGCCATCATCTTGTAGAATTTTGTTGTTCAACATTTATATGTATACCTATCTGTAACATGCAAATATGGAGATTGCACTAGCTGCTGACAAGAGTACAAAGTGATCCAGTTGTTCTAGTTGACAGTTCTGGTTGCTCCTGTTGTGCAAAATTGCCTTGGTGAGGCCCCTCCAACAAGGTCTTGTGATCAGATAGGTTAGTTGTTGTCTTCTGTGTTAGGGCCTGCATCTGATGGATCTTTTTTGATGTGTGAAATTTGGCATATTGTCTCCAATTGATAAATTGAGGACTTCAGGTTGAACTCCAAAGCTTTTAAAGGTTGGTCATGGTGAAGGTCTGACCCCCATCCATCTCAGAAACTAACCCCTCTCATAGGAATGACTCTCACACAAAATTGCACAGCTCCTGCAACCCCTCATCTCCAGTGGATTGGAAGGTATGGTGTAAAGAGACACTTAAGTACACCAGAGTCACCAACTCTGCGGTGTTGGCCCAGTCGAAGCCTCCAGCAGAATCCCAGCATGATCTTTACAATGATCCAGCAAAATTATTCCACAAGCCCAACACTCATTTATGAGTAAGTCCTTGTCTACAATCAATCATTCCTTAGATGCCTCATTAGAACACGGTTAGGCCAGAGGAGAACTTGAATATGCTTGCAAGCTCATTGGGAACTGAGCCTCACTCTGAGTCTGAGGGCAACAACCAAAACTTGGGTTCTATCTTGGATGTCCATCCCCATGCTAATGAGTCTGCCGTTGTTGGATCTCAGTTAGTCTAATGCACCTGCCATGGTGGATATTCAGGTGCAACCAAAGACATGACAGTCTGTGTCACCCCTCCTATTCATGTATGTGACATGGAAGATCACTCCTTTGAAGGTATGTACTGTTGTTGGTCCAATTGTGCTTATTTGATTAAAATTCCTATAGACATTAATGTATCTACCATCCAAACCTTCAAGCCCTCTTCACACATGCTGAGGAATAAATTTGAATTTTTGTTACTCCTGTCCTTGGGCAGTTCCACCAGGATTTGTTACGATTTTCACCTTTTTGCCCCTGTCTTTTGCTTTGACAGCACGTGACACCCATACATTCCAATGAAGATGTGCCAAGTCCCATGCTCTGATTGGATGATACCTCATTACCGAACTCTCACGCTAATCCCATGTTCTCATTGGATGACTTGAAGATGCATAATCATTCATGCACAACCAGGAGCTGAAGGAACCTAAAGACGATACAATCTGAACCTGACCATTCTGTTCTTGTCACAACCCATGACCATACCCGGAGACAAGAATACTCCATGACCTAACCACTGATCATACCCAGCAATCGGAATACTCTGGTTCTCTGCCAACCGATCATATGTCCTAGGGACTACCATGGATGCCGGTCATCCGGATGAACATCCACGGATGACGTAAGTGGATGGATATATACGGATATGGATGTGAAGTCACGGATATCCACGGATATCCGGATGATAAGCTCTTCAATGTAGACTCCTCCACTCCTCGTGCGGCTCCTCCTGTGACTCTCTGTGCGGCGACCGTCTCTCCCGCCCAAACATGGTCGTGTAGACTCTGCAATGGGACACAGCACGAGACAGCGGCCATTACATTGATTACAATGGTGACAGACATCCAACAGACAATTCGGTAACATTGCACACAGCAGCCCACTGCCACAGTGCCACCCTCCTTCCCATTCAAACGCGAGGCGGAGGGTCGTTTGGACATCACCACCACCACCACCTTCTCCCTTGTGAGTTGAGGGACTTCGGACAACGCCAGCCCAACACCACCCTCCTTCCCATTCAAACGCAAGCCGGAGGTTCGTTTGGACCCTCACCACCCACCATCTCCTCCCTCGCGAGTTGGGGAACGCCAGTCCACGCCACCCTCCCTCGCATTCAAACGCGAGCCGGAGGTTCGTTGGACCCTCACCACCACCACCACCACCACCTTACCTCCTCCCTCGCGAGTTGGGGAACGCCAGCCCAATGCGAGCCTCCCTCGCATTCAAACGCGAGCGGGGGGATCGTTTGGACCTCGCCACCACCACCACTTCCTCCCTCGCGAGTTGGGGAATGCCAGCCCAACGCCACCCTCCCTCGCATTCAAACGCGAGCGGGGGGATCGTTTGGACCTCGCCACCACCACCACTTCCTCCCTCGCGAGTTGGGGAACGCCAGCCCAACGCCACCCTCCCTCGCATTCAAACGCGAGCGGGGGGATCGTTTGGACCTCGCCACCACCACCACCACCATCACCACCTCCCTCGCGAGTTGGGGAACGCCAGCCCAACGCCAGCCTCCCTCGCATTCAAACGCGAGCCGGAGGTTCGTCGGACCCTCACCACCACCACCTTACCTCCTCCCTCGCGAGTTGGGGAACGCCAGCCCAACGCCACCCTCCCTCGCATTCAAACGCGAGTGGGGGGATCGTTTGGACCTCACCACCACCACCACTTCCTCCCTCGCGAGTTGGGGAACACCAGCCCAACGCCAGCCCCCCTCGCATTCAAACGCGAGCCAGAGGTTCGTTGGACCCTCACCACCACCACCACCACCACCACCACCTCCCTCACGAGTTGGGGAACGCCAGCCCAACGCCACCCTCCCTCGCATTCAAACGCGAGCGGGGGGATCGTTTGGACCTCGCCACCACCACCACCACCACCATCACCACCTCCCTCGCGAGTTGGGGAACGCCAGCCCACCACCCTCCCTTGCATCCAAACGCGAGCCGGGGAGTGGTTTGGACCCTCTCCTCCACCCTCACACGCAAATGCAAGATGGGGGACCATCCGGACGACCCCAGCCCACCGCCACCCCCTCTCGCATCCAAACGTGAGCTGGGTGGTTTGGACTCTCACCCCGGAATTATTCATGTAAATCATAGTATAGTAATACTGACATTGTCTGACATGTGAAAACCGTGAGAATCGGTGAGATGGAGTACCGCAGTAAACCCGCATATCAGACTCCGCACAAGATGGCGTTTGGTATTGGGGCCGCTTTGTCCTGTCCACGACCTAGCAATGCCTCGGAGGCCCCCTGCTGCTGCTGTACCAGCTATACCCACTGTGCCATTATTCGACGGGGACTCTGACAATGATGCAGATCAACCTGCTGGTCCTGCAGTACTTATCTCGCCTATGAAGGCTCGAGCGGCTAAGCGGGGAATCGTGAATAAGACTGATAAAGAGGTATGGGGCTTGCCGGATAGTGAGATTATTGGTGAGTGGTTGTTCTTCGATGAAAATGAAGCTCATTCATGTATATTTAGAGGCTTCGAAGGCTTCGTGGCGCTCTAATGTGTATGATCACTTTGACATCACCCTTAGCCGTGAGCTGGATGGCAGAGGACGGCCCTTGGCATTGACCTTTGTATTTACCTGTAAGGTTGATCCTGCCCACCACCCGCCTCATCGCCGTGCCCGAATGTCTACTGGCCATGGAACAAAGAATATCCAAGATGGTGTTAAGGCTTGTAGTGCTCGTTTAGGTTCTACTGCTCATGCTACAGCTGTTGCATCTACGGGACCACATTACTCTTCTGCTGCCCATCGTACCCTAATTGCTTTGCGGTGTGCTAAAAACCACCGTCCGTTCAATTCTGTCTTGGATGAAGATTACCGTGCTGAGGTTGAAATGCTTCGCCCGGGAACTGTCCTGCCTGCTCCTCAAACGGTCTCGCGTGATATCAAAGCTATCTATGCTGAGATGTCTAAGAATGTTCGGAATTATTTCATGGTGAGCATCAGCCTTTATTATATCTCTGTATTAATAAAATTATATCAAGGCCCTTAACTCGACTATCCATTTGGTTCTGGATGGATGGACAGCTCCCATTGTTGCATCCTTCCTTGGGATTGTTGTTGTTTGGTTTTCTGATGGTATCATTCATCGTGCTATCCTCGAATTTATCCGGTCAGTCTTAAAAATTATTTTGAAAAATCTATTCTATATCTTATTATTGTTAGGTTAACTCAAAAACATGATGGTGTATATCTCGCTACAGTTACTGCTAACTGCTTGAAACGGTTTGGACTTGATAAATTTGTTTGCTTCTTATTTTATTTATTCTTTCATTGTCACCTGAAGCAATTTTTTATAGATTCTCTCGATATGCATGGATAATGCCAGTAACAATGATTCATTGGCGAGGTATCTTCCTCGCCTCATTCCATCTTTTCGTGGGATGATTGCTCGTGGCCGGTGCTTCCCACACATTATTAATCTCTTGGCAAAGGTACCCATCAATTCAACTCCTTCCCCACATAACTAATAGATTTGTAGATTTTTATATCTTTCTTCTTTCGAGCGCCAAAGAAGAAACAAAGAGAAGCTGCCACCACTGATGGTGAGTTTAGAACTACATATACCAAATTATACTGAGCCCAATATTATATTATATTAGCCATCATTGAACCTGATGACGTCTCTGATGATGAACTTGCTGTGGAAGAAGAAGGTATTGCAACTGATGCAGCCACTACACCAGATGATGGTAGGGATGCTCATGATTCTGCTATCATTAAAACTACTCGTGATAGGGCTATTGAGATGATGAGATTGGATGGTGTGGTGATTGATCCAGAGGAGAACAAGATGGCACTCCAGCTTTTCCCCCGGGTAAGTTGAAATTCATCATAATGACATGTATGATGGTTTTAATGGAGTTCAAGGTTGCTGGTCTTGCCCGGCGTGTTCATGACAATTCAACACTCAAGGAGAAGTTTGATACTCTTGTGTCAAATGACAAGGACCTTCCTGGTGATAAGACAGCACTTGACCGCCGTGTTACTACTTGGTGGAATTCAGATCTCACGTGCTTAAACGCTCATCTCTACTTCAGAAGTCCTGTTGAGCAACTTACTGGAGCTGCCATCAATAACCTACGAGCCTACCGACTTTCAGAAGAGCAGTGGGATCTTGCAGAGACGCTAAGTTCTATACTTGAGGTCAAATATTTATATTTCTTGAGCAGAAATCTGATTTTATTTTCGGCAGGTGTTTGATGAACTGACAAAGGTGTTCTCACAGTCTCAGGTTCCCCTTATTGCAGAAGTCCTACCCATGCTGGATTCCATTGAGAAATCAATGACTCTGGTTCGTGATGATGATGACAGCGAGTTGCCCAATGTTGTCCGTGTTGCAGCACAGGCAGTTTTGCTCTTAATCGACAAATACTACAGCCTTATGAAGGACTGTGAGCTGTATGTAATTGCAATTGGTGTGTACAAATTTGTTTTTCATTACATTCAACTAATATTATTTAGTCATGTGCCCTGATAAGAAGCTGAAATGGTTCAAGGACCATGGTCGCACTGCTGCTCAAATCCGTGACATCAGAAAGTTAGTTGTTACTCGGTGGAACAAATCATACAAGGGAGATGAAGGACCTGAACCTTTGGCCAATGCAGCTCCTCGGAGAGGCAAGGTAAGTTTCAATATTATGACTCCAAGTTTAGATAATTATAATTTTATTGCAGCCCAAATCAAAGTGGGTTGTTTCACAGGAGCCTGACGATTCTCAAGATCCCGACATGATCAGTACATATTTGGCTGACCCAGTTATCAAGCCCTCTGCCATTAAAGAGGCTGGTGGGCTTATCAAGTATTGGGATCAAGCCAAGGAGCACCGACCTCGACTTTCAAAGTTTGGACTTGATTTTTGCTCTGCACCAGGTGAGTCCAACTGATATCATTTGTGTTCTTTCTAAACTCCATCATAGCATCTTCTGTGGATGCTGAGCGTGCATTCTCTGCTGGGAGGCTTGAGGTCAACCATCTTCAACACAACACCAGCCCTCAGACATTCAAAGCTCAGGTTGCTGTTGGATCCTGGGCAAGAACTCCATTGTATCCAGGACTTTCAGAGACCATCAAGATTGTTGAGGCACAGATGCGAGGTGAGAGTCAGGAGAGGGCAGGAGATGAGGTAGAAGTTGGTGTCAATGAGACAGATGATGAAGAGGAGCTCAGTGATGAAGAAGCCAGGTTTTTCACTTGATAATTGAATTTGTAACAATTTGCTACATCGTCCCCTATGTACTTTTAACTAACTGGTTTAGTATTGTGCTTTCTGGCTCTGATGGTGTTGTATATAATTTAGTGTTGCCCAGCTCCAAGCCACTTTTTGTAGAAATGCACTGTGACAAGTGTACAAGTATCTGCAAAGATATCCATCAGGTACAGGGCCAATGTCTTATGGATATTAACTAATCCATTGGTTTTCACATTTTGCAGCCTCTCAAATATTTTCATAATTTTTGTCATTTATTTGCACTTGTTATAGTCAATTTCTACAAAATGCTGCTGGTGCTGGGGTGGCACCCAGTATATTAAAGATACAATGTCTTTCTGGGGTATTTAAAATTGTTGTAAAATTTTATGCAGATGGCAGCAGAAGTGACATCTTAGGGAAAAAAAGAATAAGTGGATTTCATTAAGTATTCACAAAGATATACACAGAATACTAAATCATGTTCATGAAGCCCCACCCAACATCCAGATTTTGGGCTGCTGTCAGTGAATATGTAATAAAGTGCACAACTACAAAATGCAGTCCAATACAAATGTATTAGTGGTAATTGCTCATATTTTTTCATGATTTTACGTGCAAAAATGAATGTTTAAAACCCAATTCCACATTGCAAATTCCCAAAACCCAAAAAAACACTAAATCAGCCTCATTCTCCATGAAAATTAGTTCAAACACAAATCTATTGCTGGTAAACTAATTGTTACATGTCAGTAGTACCAATTATTACATTACTTGTACAAAATGCAGAGTTCAAAATTTTGTGGATGTTGTGGATATCCATGGATATCATCCATATCCACAAGAATTTATCCATCATCCACAGATTTTCATCCGGATGCATCCGGATGCATCCATGGCAGTCCCTAATATGTCCACACCCATATGCTTATGACATTGTTATTGTTCTTTCACAATTCACCTACACGGTTCCTTGTGCCTGTCATAGATGAATGAACTCGACTTGGTTTAGTTGGTTGTTGCCGGAGCCCGCTGATCTAGTGATCCATAACAATTGGCCATGTAACAGACAGGTCATTGTAGCACTCAGTAATAGAGATTGGTTTGCTGGAATGCCACAAACATCAGCACCCTGTCTTGAGATACCTGTAAAGCCAAAAGTGTAGCCACATGCACAACCACACCATGCCATGACTTAACCCGTATGTGACCAGGCAACTAAGGGTGACAATGTTGGGTTTGAGTCGGGCCAGCCGAGATGGGCCGAGAAAATATTATTGTTAGGTACTTGACGGGGCAACTGAGAAGTGACATATGTACCATGTGAGACCGGTGGGCCGAGTCAAGTGCTAGAGTATAGTGGATGGTCTGAGACTAGGGACTGCCATGGATGCATCCGGATGCATCCGGATGAAAATCTGTGGATGATGGATAAATTCTTGTGGATATGGATGATATCCATGGATATCCACAACATCCACAAAATTTTGAACTCTGCATTTTGTACAAGTAATGTAATAATTGGTACTACTGACATGTAACAATTAGTTTACCAGCAATAGATTTGTGTTTGAACTAATTTTCATGGAGAATGAGGCTGATTTAGTGTTTTTTTGGGTTTTGGGAATTTGCAATGTGGAATTGGGTTTTAAACATTCATTTTTGCACGTAAAATCATGAAAAAATATGAGCAATTACCACTAATACATTTGTATTGGACTGCATTTTGTAGTTGTGCACTTTATTACATATTCACTGACAGCAGCCCAAAATCTGGATGTTGGGTGGGGCTTCATGAACATGATTTAGTATTCTGTGTATATCTTTGTGAATACTTAATGAAATCCACTTATTCTTTTTTTCCCTAAGATGTCACTTCTGCTGCCATCTGCATAAAATTTTACAACAATTTTAAATACCCCAGAAAGACATTGTATCTTTAATATACTGGGTGCCACCCCAGCACCAGCAGCATTTTGTAGAAATTGACTATAACAAGTGCAAATAAATGACAAAAATTATGAAAATATTTGAGAGGCTGCAAAATGTGAAAACCAATGGATTAGTTAATATCCATAAGACATTGGCCCTGTACCTGATGGATATCTTTGCAGATACTTGTACACTTGTCACAGTGCATTTCTACAAAAAGTGGCTTGGAGCTGGGCAACACTAAATTATATACAACACCATCAGAGCCAGAAAGCACAATACTAAACCAGTTAGTTAAAAGTACATAGGGGACGATGTAGCAAATTGTTACAAATTCAATTATCAAGTGAAAAACCTGGCTTCTTCATCACTGAGCTCCTCTTCATCATCTGTCTCATTGACACCAACTTCTACCTCATCTCCTGCCCTCTCCTGACTCTCACCTCGCATCTGTGCCTCAACAATCTTGATGGTCTCTGAAAGTCCTGGATACAATGGAGTTCTTGCCCAGGATCCAACAGCAACCTGAGCTTTGAATGTCTGAGGGCTGGTGTTGTGTTGAAGATGGTTGACCTCAAGCCTCCCAGCAGAGAATGCACGCTCAGCATCCACAGAAGATGCTATGATGGAGTTTAGAAAGAACACAAATGATATCAGTTGGACTCACCTGGTGCAGAGCAAAAATCAAGTCCAAACTTTGAAAGTCGAGGTCGGTGCTCCTTGGCTTGATCCCAATACTTGATAAGCCCACCAGCCTCTTTAATGGCAGAGGGCTTGATAACTGGGTCAGCCAAATATGTACTGATCATGTCGGGATCTTGAGAATCGTCAGGCTCCTGTGAAACAACCCACTTTGATTTGGGCTGCAATAAAATTATAATTATCTAAACTTGGAGTCATAATATTGAAACTTACCTTGCCTCTCCGAGGAGCTGCATTGGCCAAAGGTTCAGGTCCTTCATCTCCCTTGTATGATTTGTTCCACCGAGTAACAACTAACTTTCTGATGTCACGGATTTGAGCAGCAGTGCGACCATGGTCCTTGAACCATTTCAGCTTCTTATCAGGGCACATGACTAAATAATATTAGTTGAATGTAATGAAAAACAAATTTGTACACACCAATTGCAATTACATACAGCTCACAGTCCTTCATAAGGCTGTAGTATTTGTCGATTAAGAGCAAAACTGCCTGTGCTGCAACACGGACAACATTGGGCAACTCGCTGTCATCATCATCACGAACCAGAGTCATTGATTTCTCAATGGAATCCAGCATGGGTAGGACTTCTGCAATAAGGGGAACCTGAGACTGTGAGAACACCTTTGTCAGTTCATCAAACACCTGCCGAAAATAAAATCAGATTTCTGCTCAAGAAATATAAATATTTGACCTCAAGTATAGAACTTAGCGTCTCTGCAAGATCCCACTGCTCTTCTGAAAGTCGGTAGGCTCGTAGGTTATTGATGGCAGCTCCAGTAAGTTGCTCAACAGGACTTCTGAAGTAGAGATGAGCGTTTAAGCACGTGAGATCTGAATTCCACCAAGTAGTAACACGGCGGTCAAGTGCTGTCTTATCACCAGGAAGGTCCTTGTCATTTGACACAAGAGTATCAAACTTCTCCTTGAGTGTTGAATTGTCATGAACACGCCGGGCAAGACCAGCAACCTTGAACTCCATTAAAACCATCATACATGTCATTATGATGAATTTCAACTTACCCGGGGGAAAAGCTGGAGTGCCATCTTGTTCTCCTCTGGATCAATCACCACACCATCCAATCTCATCATCTCAATAGCCCTATCACGAGTAGTTTTAATGATAGCAGAATCATGAGCATCCCTACCATCATCTGGTGTAGTGGCTGCATCAGTTGCAATACCTTCTTCTTCCACAGCAAGTTCATCATCAGAGACGTCATCAGGTTCAATGATGGCTAATATAATATAATATTGGGCTCAGTATAATTTGGTATATGTAGTTCTAAACTCACCATCAGTGGTGGCAGCTTCTCTTTGTTTCTTCTTTGGCGCTCGAAAGAAGAAAGATATAAAAATCTACAAATCTATTAGTTATGTGGGGAAGGAGTTGAATTGATGGGTACCTTTGCCAAGAGATTAATAATGTGTGGGAAGCACCGGCCACGAGCAATCATCCCACGAAAAGATGGAATGAGGCGAGGAAGATACCTCGCCAATGAATCATTGTTACTGGCATTATCCATGCATATCGAGAGAATCTATAAAAAATTGCTTCAGGTGACAATGAAAGAATAAATAAAATAAGAAGCAAACAAATTTATCAAGTCCAAACCGTTTCAAGCAGTTAGCAGTAACTGTAGCGAGATATACACCATCATGTTTTTGAGTTAACCTAACAATAATAAGATATAGAATAGATTTTTCAAAATAATTTTTAAGACTGACCGGATAAATTCGAGGATAGCACGATGAATGATACCATCAGAAAACCAAACAACAACAATCCCAAGGAAGGATGCAACAATGGGAGCTGTCCATCCATCCAGAACCAAATGGATAGTCGAGTTAAGGGCCTTGATATAATTTTATTAATACAGAGATATAATAAAGGCTGATGCTCACCATGAAATAATTCCGAACATTCTTAGACATCTCAGCATAGATAGCTTTGATATCACGCGAGACCGTTTGAGGAGCAGGCAGGACAGTTCCCGGGCGAAGCATTTCAACCTCAGCACGGTAATCTTCATCCAAGACAGAATTGAACGGACGGTGGTTTTTAGCACACCGCAAAGCAATTAGGGTACGATGGGCAGCAGAAGAGTAATGTGGTCCCGTAGATGCAACAGCTGTAGCATGAGCAGTAGAACCTAAACGAGCACTACAAGCCTTAACACCATCTTGGATATTCTTTGTTCCATGGCCAGTAGACATTCGGGCACGGCGATGAGGCGGGTGGTGGGCAGGATCAACCTTACAGGTAAATACAAAGGTCAATGCCAAGGGCCGTCCTCTGCCATCCAGCTCACGGCTAAGGGTGATGTCAAAGTGATCATACACATTAGAGCGCCACGAAGCCTTCGAAGCCTCTAAATATACATGAATGAGCTTCATTTTCATCGAAGAACAACCACTCACCAATAATCTCACTATCCGGCAAGCCCCATACCTCTTTATCAGTCTTATTCACGATTCCCCGCTTAGCCGCTCGAGCCTTCATAGGCGAGATAAGTACTGCAGGACCAGCAGGTTGATCTGCATCATTGTCAGAGTCCCCGTCGAATAATGGCACAGTGGGTATAGCTGGTACAGCAGCAGCAGGGGGCCTCCGAGGCATTGCTAGGTCGTGGACAGGACAAAGCGGCCCCAATACCAAACGCCATCTTGTGCGGAGTCTGATATGCGGGTTTACTGCGGTACTCCATCTCACCGATTCTCACGGTTTTCACATGTCAGACAATGTCAGTATTACTATACTATGATTTACATGAATAATTCCGGGGTGAGAGTCCAAACCACCCAGCTCACGTTTGGATGCGAGAGGGGGTGGCGGTGGGCTGGGGTCGTCCGGATGGTCCCCCATCTTGCATTTGCGTGTGAGGGTGGAGGAGAGGGTCCAAACCACTCCCCGGCTCGCGTTTGGATGCAAGGGAGGGTGGTGGGCTGGCGTTCCCCAACTCGCGAGGGAGGTGGTGATGGTGGTGGTGGTGGTGGTGGCGAGGTCCAAACGATCCCCCCGCTCGCGTTTGAATGCGAGGGAGGGTGGCGTTGGGCTGGCGTTCCCCAACTCGTGAGGGAGGTGGTGGTGGTGGTGGTGGTGGTGGTGAGGGTCCAACGAACCTCTGGCTCGCGTTTGAATGCGAGGGGGGCTGGCGTTGGGCTGGTGTTCCCCAACTCGCGAGGGAGGAAGTGGTGGTGGTGGTGAGGTCCAAACGATCCCCCCACTCGCGTTTGAATGCGAGGGAGGGTGGCGTTGGGCTGGCGTTCCCCAACTCGCGAGGGAGGAGGTAAGGTGGTGGTGGTGAGGGTCCGACGAACCTCCGGCTCGCGTTTGAATGCGAGGGAGGCTGGCGTTGGGCTGGCGTTCCCCAACTCGCGAGGGAGGTGGTGATGGTGGTGGTGGTGGTGGCGAGGTCCAAACGATCCCCCCGCTCGCGTTTGAATGCGAGGGAGGGTGGCGTTGGGCTGGCGTTCCCCAACTCGCGAGGGAGGAAGTGGTGGTGGTGGCGAGGTCCAAACGATCCCCCCGCTCGCGTTTGAATGCGAGGGAGGGTGGCGTTGGGCTGGCATTCCCCAACTCGCGAGGGAGGAAGTGGTGGTGGTGGCGAGGTCCAAACGATCCCCCCGCTCGCGTTTGAATGCGAGGGAGGCTCGCATTGGGCTGGCGTTCCCCAACTCGCGAGGGAGGAGGTAAGGTGGTGGTGGTGGTGGTGGTGAGGGTCCAACGAACCTCCGGCTCGCGTTTGAATGCGAGGGAGGGTGGCGTGGACTGGCGTTCCCCAACTCGCGAGGGAGGAGATGGTGGGTGGTGAGGGTCCAAACGAACCTCCGGCTTGCGTTTGAATGGGAAGGAGGGTGGTGTTGGGCTGGCGTTGTCCGAAGTCCCTCAACTCACAAGGGAGAAGGTGGTGGTGGTGGTGATGTCCAAACGACCCTCCGCCTCGCGTTTGAATGGGAAGGAGGGTGGCACTGTGGCAGTGGGCTGCTGTGTGCAATGTTACCGAATTGTCTGTTGGATGTCTGTCACCATTGTAATCAATGTAATGGCCGCTGTCTCGTGCTGTGTCCCATTGCAGAGTCTACACGACCATGTTTGGGCGGGAGAGACGGTCGCCGCACAGAGAGTCACAGGAGGAGCCGCACGAGGAGTGGAGGAGTCTACATTGAAGAGCTTATCATCCGGATATCCGTGGATATCCGTGACTTCACATCCATATCCGTATATATCCATCCACTTACGTCATCCGTGGATGTTCATCCGGATGACCGGCATCCATGGTAGTCCCTATCTGAGACCGTTGGGCCGACATTGGCTGGGATTATTGTCACCCGTCTCAGACCGTTGGGCCGACATTGGCTGGGATTATTGTCACCCGTCTAAGACCGTTGGGCCGGCATTGGCTGGGATGGGTGTCACCCGTCTCAGACCGTTGGGCTGGCATTGGCTGGGATGGGTGTCACCCGTCTAAGACCGTTGGGCCGACATTGGCTGGGATGGCTGTTTACTCATCTTAGGTGTGGATCAGCACCGGTGTGGTCATTGGTGTTGTCATTCGAGTAGGTATTGGTCTTATCATCGGCATGGTCATCGGTGTTATCATCGGTGTTATCATCGGTGTTGTCATCGGTGTTGTCATCGGTGTTGTCATGGGTATTGTCATCAGAGTTGTTATTGGTGTTGTCATAGGTGGTGTCATTGGAGTAGTTATCAGTGTTATCATCAGTGCTTTATTTGTTGTTATCATCGGTGCTATTATCGGTGTTATTATCGGTGGTGTCATTAGAGTAGTTATTGGTGTTATCATCGGTGCTATCATCGGTGTCATCATCGGCATCGGCGTTGCGGATTTTATCATTTTCGCCAGCTTTGAAACAATGGGTTGACATTGGATAGCATGACTATCACTATTTCAACGCCGATGGGCTTGCATGGGGTTTTTTTATTTTTACTACTGGTGTGTAACGGTCAGATTGGTCATCAACATCACTCATTCAACTGCATTATTAACGTTAATCAATTCTTCCTTCTCAAACATGAGCCACCTCCCTCCATCCCTTTCAATCCTCCACTTTATGGACAACATATCATCATATCTCATCGCCAAATTTAACGAGCAAATATCCCAACCATCACCTCATGTCTGGTTAATTCTCCCACCTCTGGAATTCAGTACACAGGTAGTTTGTGATTGTGAGCTGCTGGTGTATCAATTGGTCATAGCATACCAAAATCCCGGTAAAGATATAGCTCAAATATAGTTCCAAGTACTCAATATGATTTCCAGTAACTTTGCCTTGGGATGCCGACCGGTATTCAACCAGGCTGGGTCCAAAACCCACTGGATTCAACGCTGTAAAGGAGGCAGCTCTCACATCCCGGTATCCATTGATTGCAAATCCACCTCGCAAGGTCGATACACCCATGACCATAAGAGATCGGCATGGGAGGATACTCTGTTGGTATCTTCCTGACATGTTGACGCCAACAAGACAAGTAAGTCCTGTGATGTATGATTCCAGAATTCATATATATGGTGTCAGTAGTCGATACTCGCCACGACCATGAGGCACATGGAAGGCCCTTTATGACAAAGCATGAAGCCAGGAACGAAGAAAAATTGGAGGTTGGACCCGAAACTATTCCTCAATGAAGCTGGATGTGTTTGGATGACGCCGGGATCGGTTGAACTGTCTCCTGCTTGGTTTCGACAAGGACACCATGTGAGTGAGCCATACATTAAGTGGAGACAAAGACTGACACATATGATCTAGATGAACCATGAACCGGTTGTGATATCATCGGCGTTGAATGACTCAAATGCCGACACATGGCTCAAAGCTGCCTGTGAATCAATCGCACTCATATCAGCAACCCTCGCCATTACACACCCACAATTGTACATGTGTGGCTGAGAGACGCTTCGACATCTGGCAAAAGAACCTTCGTTAACTGAAGTCATCAACCAGTGGCCATCAGTGTTCAATGGGATGTCAGTGATCAGCAATCGGGAAACACCGGCGCCTCGAGACAACAATTCGAGAGCGGAATGGTATGATATTTTGGCAACCATTGGACCATACAAGGATGCCGTTCTAGAATTACCTAACATCGGACTAGAATTGCAATACAATTCTGGAACACTCGTCCATCTTGGGGGAAGAATTTTGAGGCATGGGGTGTTTAGGATATCAGGTGAACGGGTATGTCTTGCATTTTATATGAGAGACAATGTACATGAGAGGGTAGGGGTGCCAGCGGTTCCTTGGATGAGATTAGATCAAATTGGCAGACAGGTGGTAGAAGATCAAGCCAATGTATAGAAATGCATTGTTCAGACCTGAGAGAATGGCCTAATAATCCAAAAACAGCAATCAGAGTGGAGAAACACCGACCGGAGTAGGGAAACACTGATCGGAGTGGGGAAACACTGATCGGAGTGAACAAACGCCGATTGGCACCAAAAAACACCACTTTGGAGTGGACAAACGCCGATAGGAGCTCCCAAAGACCAATAGGACTTGTCAAACGCCGATAGGACTTGCCAAACATTGATAGAAGTTGCCAAACACGAATCGGACTGGTTAAATGCCAATCAGACTTGACATACACTGATTGGACTTGACACATGCTGATTGGACTTGTTCTAATATACAATTATCTATTAATTCCCCTTGACATCTCCATTCTTGTATCCATCAACCTCCACCATCTATCTTGCAACATCTTACCATCCTCAATTTTATCCAGTGTCTGTGTTCTAACAATCTGGTAGCTCTCTACCACTTGAGCCTGGATGGTCTCGAGGTACTTGGCAAGTTCAGCCTTTTGTTCGCCAGACAAACTTGACACAAATGATGATGGTAATCGTGGCAGGAGAGGGACAGCTATTTGGAAATGTTCAACTGCTGTTTGAGGGCATTGCTCAGTCAAGCACTGCTTACCGTTGGACTTGCCTGTCTTTTTATCCTGGAATTCATTGGCATCCATTGCATCGGGGTTGGCTGAGGTCCGTGTCTTCAGAACATCATCTAATGTCGTTATAGGGGGAACATCCGGAGCCAATTTGCTAGTCGATGCCACCGGGGTTGGGCTTTTTTGTCCAGGATGAAAAACCGGCATTTCTCGGAGTTCCTTGTGGGTCTCCTCGAGTACCTGTACAAAGAAATGGAGGGCTAAGAAGCCTGAAGGCATGGATGCAGAACATATTTTACCCGCCAAAGTCCGGAAAAATCTACAAAGTCTTCCTTTGCCGAAATTCCACCTTCCTTTACCGATTCATAAGCCATCCGAAAACTAGCAGCCGTCTCTTCCTGTGAATGATTCTACCGTGAAAAATGCAATGAATGGAAACATAAATATTACCTCCATCAAGGCGACTGCTGAAAAATATCCGGCAAACGTGATAAGAATGTTCTTTGCGCCATCGGCCACTGATCCTTGCTCTTCTCGCCACCATTGCCCAGCATGAAGATGCTTTTGCACAAAGTGCTGTGCTAAGCCTTCGATCAGGAGTTCCTGTGTAAAGAGAAGCTTCTCCCATACATATGGCAGGCTATAACTGTATATCGCTTTTGCCGTTCCCTGGATAATTTCTGGTATTTCCAAAATGATCCCTCCAAGTTGAGCCATTCCGATGCACGTCGTCGCTGTTGCCTGCAATGAATGGAGTGTATTTCAATAGAATTAGTCATTTCACTCACAAGTTCATTCTGCATGTTTGAAAGCCAAGTCTCTCATTGTGTTGGAGACATGCCATCCCAAGTTATTGCCATTGCCAAGATCGCCGACCGAACGCGACGCGCTAGAAGGTTGAGGAGTTGCTGGCATTCGATGAGTTTCGACATTTGAAGTTTTTGGGAGGAATTGGCTTGGATATTGCAGTTGAAGTCAGAGGTGTCTTCTATTTACATTTATTTAAAAGGTGTTACAAGATCGGCGCCGATACTTCCATTGGCGCCAATGGATGACTAGCTGTTAATTTACATGCCTTAAGCAATACCATGGTACATGATTATATATTTAAGAAAATCCCAAACATGCTTTCTGCTTGTGTAGCAAATTGATCCCACATAGCTGCTTGCCTTGCAGCATAACATCGTTTTCCCGATGATCCATGTCCAATGACCAACTCCATTCGATTTCTCCAAGTCTCAGCTTTGATTTGGAAGAACCTAATGGTCCACTCCATTTCCTTCTTGACCAATGTCAATTCCTCTGTCCATTGGCAAAAATTGGCGTTCGACCGTAGCCAGTGAACCCGATAGACTGACTCAAATTCAAAAAACTGTGATTCGAAGGAGGGGAACACTCACATTCTTCCATCCAGTCATTGCCAGCAATGTCCCGGTCTATATCCATGTTCCAAAACCACGCTAACGACTTGTTTTTTTGCCCTGGTTGTTTCAGATCCACCAAAGCAGTAGTAGCTGTGAGTTCATCTTGCCTAAGCAACTTATACCTTTCCAATGTCTCGGGAGATGCCCCCAGAGAGACCAAGGCTTTTCGGGCGAGACGATAAACTCTTGCATGGTGCTTGACATGGGCTTCCACTGAATAAACCTCTTTCCAAGCCCTTGTCTTCTGCTTTGTCCCCGATGCCAATCGAACGTTTTTCCGGAATAGATACGCTTTGTGACCTAAACAAATTCGAATTTGGTGAAGGGCGCTGTCTGCTTGAGCTTCTCTCAATTTCAATTCTGCAGAAATCAGTTTGCTCGCCGATGTGTCGAATGCCGATAACTGAAGGTTGGAAGGCAGGAATAAATTGGTCTTCGTCGGAGAATCTTGATCCCAGGATTGCCGGCGTTGATGGTTGATGAATGGATTGTCTGTGTCTGGCTCGTGTTCATTGTCACTTCCATTGTCCAATGATTCGGAATCTGAGTCAGATTGTAGTGGATCGACATCTGGCATCATCTCTTCATTGATGAGGTCGGAATCCATGAATTTCACCGATGACTTGTGAAATCGGTTAATTCTGTTTCTCAATCGGCGTCTTTTGTCCTCCATGGAAAGCTTAGCTGTTGGTGATAGTTTCCGGCCAAGCCTTCTCTCCTCATAAGCTAGTGAGAGTCTGAAATGCAATCCAAGACTGTCAATGCAATTGGAACCTCATCATTGATATGTTACATACTGTGTCTCCTGAATTTTGAGTCCAGAGGATAGCCAGGTGATGGTGCCATTCATCAGGCCATTCGTCTTTTCATTTAGGGTCAGTTCCAGGATTCTTTCTTCTTTCGTGGGTCCTAGACACCGGCTGAGAGATGATTTCATATCGGATGGCTCAGAATTACCTTTAGATGTTTTGGCATCATAGATGTCCATTGCCGACTCGTCTCGATCCCGGTATTTTTGAGCTCTTTTCGCCTCTTTTGTCCATTTCTGAGTGAGGTCGGTGTCGGCTGTCGAAACGAGGTCATCCAATGCCGATTTGCTACTGGCAACGCCGATGATGGCTTTGCGATATTTTTTGATCAATGTTGGACCTGCGACCACGAAGGCCTATAAATTCCAGATGCTAGTTTTATACAAATGACAATGAATACAGACCTATTCTGATGAGTTTCTTGAAGTTGGAGTTGTTCATGTGAGCATCGATCATTTCCTGACGGGATGCAGCAGACATGGTCCTTGTGCTCTTGGCGATATGATCAAGGGGAGCCCATAATGATTCCAATATTTCACCGTCAACCTGGCCAGCACCTTCGATAAATTGAGGGCTGTATCAGGGATGGCATTGATCTTGATGACCCATAATGTGAAACAGGCCGATTCCTTTCTTGATTTTGAGACCTTCAGGAGTATGCAGATAAGGACCTTGACTCAATCTCTCTTGGAGGTGCTTGCCATATTGGCACATGATATCATAGATGAGCAGGATGGTCTTGAAACCAGAGCTCCACTTGAGAACTTCTGAGAGGGCGTAGTCCATGTTCATTTGTCTGGAATGGAATCAATGTTAGTATATTGGCAAAATACTTGGTATTGGATGTAGAAGGAATGGCAAACTAGTCTGATGCATCGGCATTGGTGACACCTCCATCATCGGCGATGGTCTGAACGCCGACGCCGTCATCGGCATTGGTGAACTTGACAACATCAGATAAAAAAATTACCTTTCACCCTTCTGAAAATCGACAACTGAATGTGGAACAAAACATCCATGACGAGCACAGGCCAGTGTACCAATACCGGTCGCATCCAAATTTTGTTTTCGAGAATTAGCCTGATTCACTGCCCTATGTTCATTGCATGTTGACTTCTGAAATATTTAAAATTTTCAACATTTCCTAGACATCAATTCATTCAATAGAACTTACCAGTATGACCTCTTTGGTTATTCGGATATGTTTTTTATATCTATCCTCCCCAACCATAAACCCATGACCATCGGCGATAGTAACATCATCCAGAGGCCTCCGCATCTTCATGTGTTCTACTTTAAAATTTCCATCCATCACGAATGAAGGCATAATGCTGCCAGTATCCCCTTTGCTGTTTTTCCAATCTTCTGGCAAGTTGAGACCAGGCTGCGGACAAGCAGGACATGTCGTCGTGAGTTGGCCAGGTCCTGGTTCCTGGTTGTCATGTTGGCCAAATCCATTCCATTTCCGGGCCTTCAGATTTCTCCATTGCCTTGTACATCTTAGTAATTCACGGTAATGGTTCTGATAGGTTGTCAATCAAAATTTACCGGTGAATAAATCAGATTACATACCGGGACGGTGTGAGGAAACGGTGAGCTGGTAAGCCGGAGTAATTTAGAATGAAATGCCTGGCAAGCGGTTTTACATTCCAGGTTGTCTAGGAGACACTCGTCAAGGACTTAGAATGTGAATGCAGTTTGGGGCTTTTTTGATGTTGCGGGATATAAGCCGACATCAAGCAACTGAATGTCACGTCCAGCTGCTCCTCTACATTCACACCATCGGATGACCAGACAATGGATACCTGAGCTGTCCACCACCACCATAACGCTTTCACATGTCTTATCAATGTCTTTTGGTGAATCTGGAAAGCTTTGCAATGAAAAGGGCGTGGTTGGTTCTTCAGTATTTTTTGATCTCTTGGCATTGTCATTGGCATTGGCATCGGCGTTATCATTGGTGTTGTCGGCGTTATCATCGGCATAGTCATTGGCGTAATCATTGGTGTAATCATCGGCATTGCTATCAGCGTTGTTATCAGCATTTGCGTCGGTGTCGGCGTTGGTACTGGCATTGATGCCGATGTCAGCATTGACAATGCAATCCTCGGTGTCATTAATAATAGTGTTGTCACTCCGGACAGCTGGACATGGCAACCCTCCATGACCTAGGTGGAGCTTGACTCCCACTTCCATCAACCAGGCAGGCGTAAAGTAGTCACCGGTCCATTTTTCCACCCGATGAAATGGTAACCTCTCATGGATATCTGTACAACATGCCTGGCAGTATATAGGACTACCAAAACACGTGGAGCATTTCCATGTGCCTTCGGCTGTCCAACAACCCATGCAGATCTGTCTTTCTGGAGGTGCTTCTCTGGCCAGGATATGGTCTAGATATTCTGTTCTATGGGGTAGCCATTCCCTCATATAATTGCTGGATGACTCCAAGAAGATGACTGTCAGTTGGACCTGTGTGAGACCAAGTAGAAAGTCATATTTACATTATTGCTGGGCAATATTAGAGGCTCAATATGTGGGAGATCTTGAGGGTAATCGCTATGTTCTTCGCAATAATCTTGAGTCATTCTTTGTCTTTTTGTAGGAGAGGAATGTGAGCTCCTAGGGCTGTCGACAATATTCCTTCGAGTCTGAAATCCACGAGCAGTGAACACTTCTTTTAATGTCACCCTGCTAACACGAGGAGCAGACTTTCTTTTGAACGACTTGACCATGGCTGAATAATCGGTTAGATGAAATATATACGAAGTGGAGGATTTAAAAAGAAATTGGAATGGTAAGAATATGCAGATGAGAGTGTAAATTATTGAGGAAATAAAAGGTGGACGGTCGAAAGTCGGTTGACGAAATTTCGATTTCTGAAATGGGTGTATAGTCAAATTTGGCAAACTTGCAACATTGACAAGTAGCCGCACACAATTCATCATTTATTAAATCTCATCTCATCTCCTGCAAATTCAAACCTCTTTCCTGATTCCACAATGCCTGAAACCTCTTTCACTGCCGCTCAACTTGCCACCCTCAAAGGCAAACTTGAGGAATTTAGGGCTGGAGACAAAAAAGGACGTGCCAAAACCATGAAACAGGTGCACACCAGTATTGTTGGTGCACAAGGGAGGTCTGAGACTCCCTTGGAATACATTGCAAGTGGAGCTGGTAACCAAATTTAATTTTGCTAATTTCAGCCTTTAGAAAATAAAGGAATGGTTTTACAACAATGGACGTCGTAGGACCAGAAAGCCCCTTTACAACCATGGACAAATTTGGAACTTTAAGAAGGTTGTAGGTCATGAGATGAGGGAGGAGGTAGAGGGAAAAGTGTCTGAGTTGTCAGGCTCAACCCCTGGTACCAAGCAATGGATGGCAAAGTACCAGGCTGGGTTGAAGGCTGTGTGTGAGGAGTTGCCGGAAGAAGAAGTCCAGAAGTATCAGGGGTTGTTGGATGAGTGGAAGTCGAAAGGACCTCCAGTACATGTCCAGCAAAAGTAGGTTCTCATATTGTATGTCCCGACGACATGGCTGAACTTGCGACCTGATGTCCCTAGGAATGCTGAAAAACATGCGGTGCAATACATCAAGGAATTCGCTACACAAATGCATAAGGACTTGGGGATGAGGGTTTTCGTGCTGTCGGCATATGCCTCAGAAGAACTGGGTGAGTATTACGCCTTTGTAAAATGTCCCTAGTTTGCCTGGGGAATGGAAATTTGGATGGTATACAGCCAGCACCAGATTGCCATTGGCAGCCATTGGCGTTGGTGTGGTCATTGGCGTTTCCATCGGCATCGGCATTGGTGTTGATGTCAGCGTTGGCATTGATATCGGCGTCGGTCTTAGCATTGGCTAACTCATTCGGCTGAATTTACTAGGAAAACATGACTCAGGTAGCAATGATGAAGCTGATGGACCTACGACCAAGAAGCCGACAAAACAACCCAAAGTTCATCTTGATGATAAAGGTGTCCCCAAACTTCCCATCTTTCCGGGAATGAAAAGACCAAATTTGGAGGAGATGAAATCGCTTATCAGGGACTTTTTAAATTTGCATTATCGTATGTGTCTCAGCTCTCAGTAAGGTCATTCTGATATCATGTGAAATCAGAATTACGGTCCGGTGACAACTCAGCTTCGGTTCCTTGGGGAGATCTCAGCATCAGCCAAGATCAATACATATCACCACAATATTTGCCGGCTAGCTTTCAACTCCGGGATCCTTCAAAGCTAGTCAAGCAGCAGGCTTTGTTGGTTCTTGACTTTTGGTATGAAAGGCAGGCAAACAAAAAGGTCAAGACAACATTTGAATTCAGGGGCTTCAAGGGACGGAACGGTGAAATCGATAACTCCAACCCATCTACCTCTGGAAAATCTCGAAAGAAAGCTCCACAAACGTCTAATGCAGCGGGACCTTCCCGACTTCGGCAACAGGACATTTCCGACAGGGAATCTGGTTCCTCATCAGATTCCAATACCGAGTCCGGTTCAGAAGATGACGACGATGAAGGAAAACAGACAGCTGACAAGGGAAAGCAGAGAGCCGGCACGGGAAAGCAGAAGGCCGATAAGGGAAAGCAAAAGGCTGATGGTCATTTTGTTGCTGATGATGCACTTGATGGAGATGAGGAAGACGATGATGAAGATACCAGCAACAAAGATCCCGGTCACCGTTCCAAGATGCTCACCGTCCCATTTCCTCTGGAATCCATCATTGATCCAGAGGAGAGGTTCCAGTACCTAACTTCACTATCGGATAACCAAGTGTATCAAATGTGCCTTCAAATGGTGTCTCAACTTCCGGTAATTTATTCTTTGTATGACCGGATTCCCTTTGGGCTGATATAAATTTAAATTAGGATGATGCCAATCCTACTCCTATCCCCAAGTCAACTCCAAACTGGGCCACTTGGAAGTACAAACACACGACAGCACCAAAAAATGTCCATTTGTCGGTGAAGATTGGAAATGCTTACTTGGAATGGCTAGATGGCCAGCCATATTTAAAAGCTGATGGGACATATAGGAGCCGACTGTTTATCGAGGGAGTGTTGCTTAGCATCGGCCTTCTCAGTCAAGACATGGCTCGATCTCATTTTTGGGATGAGGAGGGGGATGAAGAAGGAGTTGAGCCAAACCTTGAAGACTACATCATCAAGACGAAGCTCGACTTCACAAAGGTTAAGCCTAGGCTGGATGCTGTGTGTGAAAAGTTGAGGAAAGGATTGAGTTCATTGAAAGGGGGGGCTCCTCAGGACAGTGATGGCAAAGAGAGGAATCCGAAGAAGCAGAAGCTGATGGGGGGTGAGAAGTTGATAAAAGATTTGGATGATCAGGGTACCAGAAAAAGCCCTAGAAAGGCACGTAGGTAACAGTTCAACAAGTGTACTATCAAGAGATGTGAACATGAACTTTATTTATATCTGCCAATGAAAATGCCAATAACCACTCCGATGACAAGTCCGATGACAACGCCAATGACAGATCTGATGATCAACCCTATGATAATGCCCATGACATAACACCGATGACCACGCCGATGACAAGTCCGATGACAACACCGATAATAACACTGATGACAACACCTATGATAACACCAATGATAACACCAATCATAGCACCGATGACAACACCGATGACAACACTGATCATAACACCGATGACAACACTGATGATAACACTGATGATAGCACCGATGACAACACTGATGATAACACCGATGATAGCACCGATGACAACACCAATGATAACACCAATGACAACACCAATGACAGCACCGATGATAACGCCGATGACAACACAGATGACAACACCTATGACAATGCAGATCATAACACCGATACCAACCAGACTCTGGTAAAAATGATAACACAGAACATATCACACAAACATTCCTCATTCAGGCTTAACTTCACCCAATTACTTCACTTATTTAGAGAGCACATGAGAAATCCAAACCCAGTCCATTCATTCCGTGAATCCAGCCGTATACATATGAATACATAAAATTATCCTAGCCAAACCAGCCGCCTATGTGAGGAAAGATTTATCTGGGGACCTCAAATATGGAGATCGGATGACCTCGGAAATCGACATGCTTGGGGTCACCGTCGATCGCTGTCTGTCGGAGGCCAGAGGTTCAGACATTGCACGGAGTCTCACTGGAGGTGGCAACCGTTCTCTGCTACTCCGGAGCTCCCTTTGGTCTGTCAATGTGGATGGACCAGCCATCTGGACATTCTCTGTCTCACTCTGGGATCTCAGTGGCATCGCCTCCTCCGATGGTTCCTTCTTTTTCAAAGGCAATTCAAATACCTTCGTCTCCTCCTTCGCCAGCCTCCCCCTGAACCCTTCCATCATCAATTTGAGGGCCTGAACCTCAGCCTCCAGAGCTTGTATCCGGCTCGATTTGACAGCCCGGACCTCGGCCTCCAGATGTTCTATCCTTGATAGCAGCTCTTGATTGGAGCTGTCCGAGCTACTGGATTTGTGTACCCTCCCAAGGGCATCCATTCGGGTTGGGTGGAAGACGACAGGGTAAAGAGTCGCTAAATTTCAGTAATATGTCAGCAAATTTTCGTTTAAGAACTGACTCAAACTCACAGCCCTCAGGAATGGATGATTTTCTCAAATCATCATCCACATTGATCACCTCCTTCGCCTTCCCCTTGCCTTTCGACTTGCCTCGCCTTTGGGTGATCGGGGGAGGCAAAGGTGACACACTCCGCGACGGCGATAGGGTCAGCGTCGGAGGCGTTTGAATGCGAACTGCCGATTTTCGAGGCCGGAGGGTCATTCCGGAACCAGATGCAACTGATGGCTTTGGAGGTGCAGGGGGAATGAGGATAACCTTCATGATCTTCTTCTTGATGATGCTTGGCCCTGGTGTCGGTGTCGGTGTCGGTGGTGGCGGCGTCGGCGTCGATTCCCTCCTAGGTTTGTTGGCTTTGAACGTCTTTTGGGCGGGTTCAGCTGGCGTCCTCTTTTTCCCATCCCACACACATTTCGTCTTGAGCCGATGGCATTGAGTGCATGCCGTCCTAGCACCTTTCTGGCAAACCAACGTAGGCCATCAGTCGAAGCAACGCCGGCAACACTAAAGGTGCCAGAATAAATTAAAAATTCTTTGAAACAGCAGGCTAACTTACCTGTTCCCTCATAAGCCCAATTGTCCCGTCCGTTTGCTTTCGCCTCTTGATCGGTGTTTCTTCTTTGGCCAGGTCTTCTCGTCGTCTCTTCAGCCTCCTGGATCCTGATTGGCGGTTTGGAATGTCGTCCAGCTGCATGACCTCATCCTCACGCAGCGTCTTCTTCGAACTCTCCTCATCGGACTCCTGCTTGACTATGTCAGTCATCTCGAGGTCTATGACCTCCACCTCGACCTCCTTCTCCTTCCCCTTACCCTTTCCTGTCAAGTTCTTGTTCAATTCTTTCTCCTCATTCTCCTCCTTCATCTTCTCCTTCTGTTTCCCCTTGTCCTGGCCCCTCGGCTTCTTCCCTTGCCCCATTGCCTCCTCCTCCTCCTCCTCCTCAAGTTCATCTTCATCATCATCATCATCCCCTTCCAGATCGTCCTCTTCGTCCTCTTCGTCCTCTTCTGATTCCAATTCATCTTCCTCCTCCTCGTCCTCCGACTCCGATGCATCCTCCTTTTCATCCTCCTGCTCCTTGCCCTTCCCTTTCACATTCACATTCCCCTTCCCCCTCCCCTTCCCGGTCCCCTCCTTCCCATTCCCCTTCCCATCCTTGTTGCTCCTCCCATGCTTCTTTTCACAAGGGGGTTGCCAACTCCTCATCATCGGGAATGGTTTTAGGCGTTTGACTGGGTTAGTTTGGACATAGGTAGTCAATAAAGCCCTGTAGGCATGTCAGTATTTGAATAGATTAACTCACCATATTCATTGGTCCACCAAGCAGGACCGGTTCTGGGTCCATCATACTCCGGAGTCTTCCTACTGGCAACATACCCCGGCTCATTCACACCATGCCATGACTTATCCCGAGTGTGACCGGGCAACTAAGGTTGACAATGTTGGGTTTGAGACGGGCCAGCCGAGATGGGCCGAGAAATTACTATTGTTAGGTACTTGACGGGGCAACCCAGGAGTGTAATATATGCCGTGTGAGACGGGTGGGCCGAGTGTAGAGCCAGTCTATTGTAATCCATCTGAGACCGATGGGCCGACATTGGCTGGGTTGATTGACCCTCGTCTCAGACCGCTGGGCCGACATTGGCAGGGATGAATGTCACTCGTCTCAGTCCGCTGGGCCGATATTTGGAGGGGTGGGTGACCCTTGTCTCAGACCCTTGTCGTATCCCCTATACATGTCCTGAATTCCTGTTTAATATTTGCTTCTTTGTGTTCAATCCAGAGCCGATGTTTGGCTGGGTATTGGTTGACTACCGCTCCATACCTGACCTTCTGCTTTTTCCAGCTTGCCCATCCTTTGTAAATTGAAGCATCTAGACGTTTCCGTTTTCGTGTTTTTCTCTGTTCATGCAACGAGGAACCTGCTTTTGAATGATTTGATATCAGCATACATTTGCAAAACTTTTTCATCGGACTTGCATTTGTTTGAGGGCCTCGGCGTTTTGGGATATGATGTGCAGAACGAGGAGGAGGATGCCTCGGAAACGGTATCAGCCTCCACGTTACGTTGTTTACCGGCATCAGTGTGGGGGTTGACGTCGTTGTCGGTGTCAGTGGGGGTGTCCAAATCGATCACCATTCTGTCTGCATCGGCAGGGGCATCCAAATCGATAACCATTTTGTCATCATCCTGCACCTGAACCTAGGGTTTTTGAAGACCGGGTGGTTTCAGCATATCGAAACCGCCAAACGCAGTTCCTGCATATAAGTGTGATAAAATCTCATGTAGTCGTGTACCATTGAACCTACTACTGGGCCAAACGAATGCCGGTCTGCCATTTCCAGCATTGGAAGGGCCTGGTACTCCGGGTACTTCAGGATTGAATGCCGATCCACCCTTTCTGACATTGGAGGGGGCCGAGGGGCCTGCTACTCCCGGTACCTCAGGATCGTTTTTTGACCAAATCACGAGCTGGTGAGTTGGACTTGACCTCATCAGCAGGGGCGAGGCCAAATGTGAAAAGTCCCACTGATTGATGTTTTAGTTAAGCACAAGTTATAAAAAATAACTTACAGGGTACCACAGGGAAGTCCTTCAATGCCTTTAAAATGATCGGCTCTAAACACCAGAGTTGAGAGTGACACCAGCAAAGTTGATAGAGTGCTACATACTCCTGCTAGTTACTACATTTTACCAGATATTCGTCAACAAAGGTGCTTGATAATGAGCAGCAGTAGTAGATCTCATCTTTAGATCGAGCCATTGAGGTGTATTGACTGCAACAAATGCCGATGGCCGATATTCAACGTTGTTTGTTCAAGTTTGGCCAAAAAAAAAAAAAACACGTCGGAGAGTTTTTCGCGGTGAATTCACTGATATTCTGAAAAATTTGACCAATAGATCCACCACACACACACGAATCTACAATGGCCGCCCAAAACATTGATTATCAAGGTGTCATCTACGAGATAAATGCACGTCTCACAGACGCCTTCAAGGTCGTGAAGGCTGAATTTGACAGCAATCTCCGGAACCACATCATGTACCAGGTCACGCAGGAAATGGTAGGTTTTCTATCACAAGTTACTTCTGGACTCTAAATGCAAACCCTTGCAATACAGATCAAGATTTCAGACGTGTGCAAAGCTGCAGAGTCCAAAGGTATCAAGATCCATATTCCAAGGCTCATCCTCAGTGCGGCCATAGAATACAAGGCCAACTACGACCCTGAGCGCCGTAAGTTGCCACAAATTCAAGGAATCAGCAAAGAAGACCCCAACATCACCAATGAGCCAGACCATGACATGACTTATCCCGAGTGTGGCCGGGCAACTAAGGTTGACAATGTTGGGTTTGAGACGGGCCAGCCGAGATGGGCCGAGAAATTACTATTGTTAGGTACTTGACGGGGCAACCCAGGAGTGTAATATATGCCGTGTGAGACGGGTGGGCCGAGTGTAGAGCCAGTCTATTGTAATCCATCTGAGACCGATGGGCCGACATTGGCTGGGTTGATTGACCCTCGTCTCAGACCACTGGGCCGACATTGGCAGGGATGAATGTCACTCGTCTCAGTCCGCTGGGCCGATATTTGGAGGGGTGGGTGACCCTTGTCTCAGACCGTTGGGCCGACATTTGGGGGGGTAGGTGACACTCGTCTCAGACCGTTGGGCCGAGCTTTGAGGGGATGACTGTCACTCGTCTCAGACCGGTGGGCCAAGATTTGAGGGGATGACTGTCACTCGTCTCAGACCGTTGGGCCGAGATTTGGGGGGATGAATGTCACTCGTCTCAGACCGTTGGGCCGAGATTTGAGGGGATGACTGTCACTCGTCTCAGACCGTTGGGCCGCTATTTGGAGGGGTGGGTGACACTCGTCTCAGACCATTGGGCCGAGATTTGGAGAGGTGGTTTTTATCTGGCTCAGACCAATGAGCTGATGTTAGGAGAGATTATTGTGACCTGTCTCATTCCATTGGTGAATATTGACATTGGCGTCAATGTTGATGCCAGGATCGGCATTGGCATTGTTTTGGGTGTTAAGATTGGTGGTACCACTGATATCTGCATGGGGGGTAATTTCAGCATCAGCACTGGATTTCATGAGCATGATCTTTGATGTTGGCAGCAGCATTGGCATTGACATTGGGTTCAGCATCAGTATCGGCATCGGCATCGGCATCGGTATCGGCACCGGCACCGGCATCAGTATCAGCATCGGTATCGGCATCGGTATCAGAATCGGCTTTTGTTGGCAGGTAACCCATGTTCATTTCGCACTATCCAGTTGCCATAATATCCTTTTGAATTGACACAATTGATTGGCCATGTAACAAACATGTCATTGCAGCAGTCAGTAATGCAGATCAGGGTTTACTGCAATGCCAATAAAATCGGCATCGGCATCGGCATCGGCTTTTGTTGGCAGGTAACCCATGTTTATTTCTTACTATCCTGTTGCCATAATATCCTTGTGAATTGAAACAATTGATTGGCCATGTAACAGACATGTCATTGTAGCACAGACTCATCCAGATCTGGATTTGCTGCACTGCAAATAACATCGGCATCGGCATCACCCTCGGCATGTACTGGCAGGTAACCCATGTTTATTTCCCACTATCCTGTTGTCATAATATCCTCCTTAATATACACAATTGATTGGCCATGTAACAGACATATCATTGTAGCACAGAGTCATCCAGATCTGGATTTGCTGCCCTGCAAAAAACATCGGCATTGGCATTGGCATTGGCCTTTGTTGGCAGGTAACCCATGTTTATCTCTCAATATCCCATTGTCATAATATCCTCTTTAATATACACAATTGATTGGCCCTGTAACAGACCAATCATTGTGGCAGTCAGTAATCCAGATCAGGGTTTTCTGTACTGTGACAACACCTGTCATAGCTTGTTTGTAATATAGTGACAGTAGGAGGTTGGGGGAAACACCAGGGACCAAGGAAAGCATGTTGTGTAAGCACCCCTCGACTGCTTTTGACAGCTTTTTGACCATTTTTTTTACCACTTTCTTGAAGGTTTGGGCCACTATTAGTATTCTAAGAAGGGATCTGGTGGATGGGAGTTTGTGACTATGGTTTTCTATAAATTTTTGGCCATGTACTGATGTGATTTGATTCAGAGATTGGTGTGTGCATTTGTATGGACATGGTTTGAAATAACAATATCTATATGAAAGAGATGGAGTGGGGGAAGGCTAAACCAAGGTATAGTACAAACAAGGGTGGTAATACAGGAAACAGAACCAGTCCTGGTGGTGTGGTTCCAATTCAGGAACCAAAGTCAGGTCTGATGGTGCTCAAATCAAACAAGCAGAACTGGGTGTACCCTTACATTGAAGGCTAAAATGAAATGTCAGTACATGGTCAATCAATTATGTATATTGACAAGCACATTTACAGCTGTTTTATATGAGGCTGCAGAAATTCATTGAATTAAGAAATTTGTCTACCTGGTACTTGATAGTCTTCCACAAAATTAGTCGCAATGTCAGGATTGCAGCAATCAGGTTGTTCAAAAGTGGACTCCTTGAGCTTCATGACATTCTAGATTGCTGCAGATTCTCTGAATGCACCTGGTATTGAATTCTAAGGCTTTGGAGGGAGACCGGCAACATTGTTGACCAGGAAAGAACACTGTGAGGGCATCTTTGTCTCATGGATCCTGATAACGTCAACTACCTTATCCATCTCCTCCACCAAAACCCTGACTATTTCTTGGACAAACTCCTCCATCTTTTGAAAATGGATCACTTCATCTGTATGAACTATGTCACCATGCATTGGGAACTTGTTTGAGCAGGAATAAGTCACAAGAAGCTCAAATGCATCACTAAGAATGAAATGAAGAATGACATGGCAACTTCATTTCTTGTATAGCTTGATATAGTGCAGAGGAGGTTGGGTTTATCGATGAAACCTCCAAAAACAAGCAGACAGTGGGATGTTGCTATGGGAAAGTGATGAGAGGAAAGCACACAGAAGAAGCAACCATTCATGTGAGGCCATTGAACTTCAACCAAGGTGTTGCTCTCACTGTGTTGAAGAAGATGTGTCTTGAATGACTTGAAGTTGGCATCATGATTGTCGCTACACTTTGTGGCCTTACAGGTATCTCAAGACAGAGTGCTGATGTTTGTTGCATTGCAGAAAACCCTGATCAGGATTACTGTTTGCTACAATGACATGTCTGTTACATGGCCAATGAATTGTGTATATTAACAAGAATATTATGACAACATGATATTGAGAAATGAATATGGGTTACCTGCCAACATATGCCGGTTTGACATGCTGGTGCAGGTGTTGTCACAGTACAGAAAACCCTGATCTGGATTACTGACTGCCACAATGATTGGTCTGTTACAGGGCCAATCAATTGTGTATATTAAAGAGGATATTATGACAATGGGATATTGAGAGATAAACATGGGTTACCTGCCAACAAAGGCCAATGCCAATGCCAATGCCGATGTTTTTTGCAGGGCAGCAAATCCAGATCTGGATGACTCTGTGCTACAATGATATGTCTGTTACATGGCCAATCAATTGTGTATATTAAGGAGGATATTATGACAACAGGATAGTGGGAAATAAACATGGGTTACCTGCCAGTACATGCCGAGGGTGATGCCGATGCCGATGTTATTTGCAGTGCAGCAAATCCAGATCTGGATGAGTCTGTGCTACAATGACCTGACTGTTACATGGTCAATCAATTGTGTCAATTCACAAGGATATTATGGCAATGGGATAGTAAGAAATGAACATGGGTTACCTGCCAACAAAAGCCGATGCCGATGCTGATGCCGATGTTATTTGCATTGCAGTGAACCCAGATCTGGATTACTGAGTGCTATAATGACCTGACTGTTACATGGCCAATCAATTGTGTCAATTCACAAGGATATTATGGCAACGGGATAGTAAGAAATAAACATGGGTTACCTGCCAACAAATGCCGATGCCGATGCCGATGCCGATGTTATTTGCAGTGCAGAAAATCCCGATCTGGATTACTGAGTGCTATAATGACATGTCTGTTACATGGCCAATCAATTGTGGCAATTCACAAAGATATTATGGCAACTGGATAGTGCGAAATGAACATGGGTTACCTGCCAGAAAATGCCGATGCCGATGCCGATGCCGATGTTATTTGCAGTGCAGTGAACCCAGATCTGGATTACTGAGTGCTATAATGACATGTCTGTTACATGGTCAATCAATTGTGTCAATTCACAAGGATATTATGGCAACAGGTTAGTAAGAAATGAACATGGGTTACCTGCCAACAAAAGGCGATGCTGATGCCGATGCCGATGTTATTTGCAGTGCAGCAAATCCAGATCTGGATGAGTCTGTGCTACAATGACATGTCTGTTACATGGCCAATCAATTGTGTCAATTCACAAGGATATTATGGCAACAGGATAGTAAGAAATGAACATGGGTTACCTGCCAACAAATGCCAATGCCAATGCCAATGCCGATGTTATTTGCAGTGCAGAAACCCATCCCAGCCAATGTTGGCCCAACGGTCTTAGACGGGTGACAATAATCCCAGCCAATGTCGGCCCAACGGTCTCAGACCATCCACTATACTCTAGCACTTGACTTGGCCCACTAGTCTCACATGGTACATATGTCACTTCTCAGTTGCCCCGTCAAGTACCTAACAATAATATTTTCTCGGCCCATCTCGGCTGGCCCGACTGAAACCCAACATTGTCACCCTTAGTTGCCCGGTCACACACGGGTTAAGTCATGGCATGGTGTGCTTCCCTTTCCCCTGCAGAATGAAACTATTCCACCCCCAATCAAGAGCTTCTTGCTATGGTTAAATCTCTTTTACACTGGCGACACTTACTTGAAGGAGCCAATCATACTGTCATCATTCAATCCAACAACCAAGCTCTCAAATACTTCATGACAAATTGCACCTTGTCACGTTGTCAAGCACAATGGTCGAAATTTCTCAGTTGATTCGACTTCTGCATTGAACATATTCCGGGAAAGCGCAATAGAGCTGATGGTTTATCTCAACAGCCCGATTATGTTCCAGATGGTCTAGACAATATGGATAAAGCTTTGTTATCGGAACATCATTTTATCAACGCAATCATTAATTTATCCTCTCCTAGATTCCTAGATCGACTTCACTATCCTTTGCCGTTACCCCCTCACATCTCCTCTAAACTTTCCGATCCCTCTTCCCGATGGTCCCTCATCGATGGTCTGGTTAGAGATGCCAGAGAACATATAGTTGTCCCCAAGGTTGTTTCTCTGCGGACTGAGATTATTCATTCAACTCACTCACCACCTCATGCTGGGCATCCTGGAATAGAAAAGACCTGTGAATTGATTTCTCGCTCTTACATCTGGGATCAAATCCACAGAGATGTTTCCAATTTCATTCATTCCTGCCCTGATTGTCAGCGCACTAAAATTTTACGTTTGCACCCTGCAGGACTCCTTCATCCCCTTCCTCCGGCATCCGCCGCATGGGAAGAAATCACTGCAGATTTCATTATGCAGTTACCTCTCTCTTTTGGATTCGACGCAATCTTTGTCATAGTAGATCGATTTACAAAACATGCTCACTTTATTCCAACAACTTCTGCTCTCTCTGCAGAAGGCACCGCTCAACTTTTCTGCGACCACATTTGGAAACTACATGGTTGGCCAAAAAAGATCATTTCTGATCATGGAACGCAATTTGCTGCCAAATTCACTCAGGAACTCAAAAAATTACTCGGTATTGAGACAGCACTTTCCACTGCCTATCATCCACAAACTGATGGCCAAACCGAAGGAACTAATCAAGAGCTCAAACAATATCTCCGGCTCTACACCAATTTTATGCAAACTGATTGGTCTGAATGGTTATCACAGGCTGAGTTCTCATATAATAATCGGCAACATTCTTCCACCAGCTACTCTCCTTTTTACTTAGATCAAGGATGCCATCCGATCACTCCCCTTTCCATTGACAAACCAGAATCCAATAATCTTTCCGTTAACAATTTTCTTATGACTCTCAAAAACACTTGCTTTCACGCCAAACATTCCTTACAACGTACTGCTGACAACATGAAACACTTCGCCGACAAATGACGTAAACACCTCGACTTACAAATAGGACAACTTGTATGGCTCGACATCCAAAACCTTAACACTGGGAGACCCGCAAAGAAACTTGATGTCCGACATACCAGACCTTTTCCCATCATCAATCACATTTCTCCGGTAGCTTACAAACTCCAACTTCCACCTTCCTGGAAGATTCACCCCGTTTTCCATGTTTCCTTATTGCAACCTGCTGATATTAACGATGACTTACATCCTCCAGTCATTAGCGACACGCTTTGCCCTCCTCCTGACATCATTGATGAGACTGAGGAATATGAAGTTGAAGCCATTCTCGATCATCGTTATCACCACCGCAAAAAGGAATACCTTGTGAAATGGGAGGGCTACCCTGCTGATGAAAATACCTGGGAACCAGTATCAAACCTCTGGCATGCACGTTGATACGCATCATACGATCCTATGCTCCCAATACGCGAATCGGATGTACTATACCTCTTCATCAACCACATCCCGATATCTTACGATCTAACGAACGTCTGCGACCTCTTGCGACATCTCTCGACAAACTATCGATCGCTTCTGAACTAGTCGCAGCACCAAGACAAAGTCATCTCGTATCGGACCGATCCCGCCTTTATTGGAGGTTCATTCCCCCTATCCCATCCACCTCCTACCTCACTTTCGATCATTTTGGACGTATTTTCATATTAGTTTCTCTTTCTTATTCAATTTACCTTTCATCTTCCTTTGTTCTTTGTTCTTCATCTTATGTTTCACCTTCTGATTCCTTCATCCCCTTCCCTTTTTAGTATCATTACTACTCCTTTCTATCATTTTATACCGTTCCGATCCTCCGATAAAGGTAGTATATAAAGAGATGTAGTTTAGATACATAGACAGAGAGACAGACCCCCTCCTCCTTCTCAGAGAGAGAAATCTACGACTTCCATCCCCTTCGATCTTAGTCTCAAAGTTATAAAGCTCTCCTTTAGTTTCAAACTCAAGTTATAGTCTTGAGTTTGTCTATCCTCGTCACCCAATATCGATACCTTCGTTGCGACCGTGTTCGCGAAGTCGCACAGTTGATCGCAACTGTCGCATGTACGTTCGCATCATTCAGAAACTTTATAGTAGTTTCTATCTCCCTCTATACTCTTCTACGTGTAGTAGACATCTTCGCCTCCTCGCATTCACCTAATAGGTAGTTTGTTTGGGGATCTCCCCCTTTACAGCCTCCTATAGCATATCATTTTGGAGCCCACCACGAGGCAGTATTATTTTTAGATTACTTCGAAGATTGTCTCTACACCCTCTCATTCTTTACTGCTAATATTGCTAACACTACCACCATTTCCGATACTTTCTTTCACCCCACGATCTTTTAGCCCACGACACATCATTATACTCTTCGACATTCAACAAAGTCCATCGCTCTATACCCGAGACCAATCGACGACAAACTTTACCATCCCCGACCAAGCCTTTTATATTCAACCATGTCTGGACCAGCTTTTATGCCAGCACGTGGTCATTCGACAGCTCCGACCTTTTCGCCATCGAAGCCCAGAGAACTCCAGCAATACTTTGACGATCTCGAACTCTTGTTCACATGTTGCACGATCACAGATGTTCAGCAGAAGAAAAAGTTCGCACGACATTACGTCGACATTGACTCCTCCGACATTTGGGGTTACCTCCCAGCAAGCGAGCCCAGAATATCGTTCGCAGATTTTATACAAGCAGTGATTGCCCTTTATCCCGGAGCTGAAGATGGCAGAAAATGGTCGATCTCCGACATGGATGCATTGATTGGAGAACAGTTGTGAACTGGGATACACGATTCAAACGAGCTTGGGAATTACTATCGAAGTTTCCTTAACATTACGACTTTTCTTCGAAGCAAGAATCGCATCTCTGACGCAGAAATTATTCGAGCATTCATTCGAGGTTTCCAGGACCATTTGTCGAAAGCAATTCGACACCGACTTTCCATCAAGTTCCCCGATCATTTCCTTGATGACCCATATTCGCTTGCTGATATCTATGCTGCTGCACAGTATGTCTTGCGTGACAATTCTGAATTTTCATACGACCCTGCGATGTTTGTTCCGAAACCTTCGAACTCAACTCCATCATCCCCAGCCAAGGTTGATCTCACGACCATTGTAGACGAGTTCGCGACTACATTGATTAATGCCTTGACCCCTCGAACCCCTCCTGCGACCACTTCTACGCATTGTTACGCCACATCGGAGCCCACATCGTTGATGCTACCCCCTCGACACGCTTACACCTCGACCGTCGAACCTTCGCCATCGTCTCAGCCTTTGTCGCGTACTGCATATTTTAACAAAGATTCATCGCGTGCTAATATTCGCATCTTAAATCGACCTTCCTCGCCCCTGACACCTCAAGCCTCTGATCAAATATCAGCTCTAGATTTATCTTGTATCGCTAAGCTAGAGCAAGAGTTAGCATTGCTCCGACAGCTTCGTTCTCAAGAAATCTTTGTTGCCGAAGAGGAGCCAGAGCACGACTTTACTTCGTTCAGGATTCCAGCAGCTGTATACTGTCTAGAAACACCGATATCACCTTCAACACCATCAGATAACGCCACGCCATCGACCGCGACCCTTCCGATCCCGAGTTGTCCTTCGTCAGTGCCCCCCGAAGTTCTGGTTTCGGCTTCGCAGCCCCCTGCTCCAGCCTGGTCGCCTGTCCCCTCGATCACAGTCACATCAGTATTGCCTTCGCCAGAGTCACCAGTACCACCCCTATCTCCGATAGATTTCCCTCCGCCTTCACCCATCAAACCAGTATCCGCAGAATCCTCACCGCCCACTCCAGAGTTTGTGTCGGAACCATTGCCCGACCCCTCGACATTAGATATCGCACCATCCGAACCAATTTCGCCCTCATCGCAGCCATCGTATATTGTTTCTCTGACAACGTTAGCTTCGTTGCCAGACCCTCCACCGAATATAGTAACTTCGTTAGTTCCATCGACTTCGCCCCTGAATATTGTGTCCATATCATTTTCAACCCCTTCACCATCGAATATTGTGTCTTCGAACCCCTTGACTTCGCCTTTGTCTCAGGTCTCCTCAATTTCTCCCCTCGATACACTAACTAGTTTGACGCACCCGACCTCGCGTATTTGCTTTGCCACTGATCTAGTCTCACGATTCATGCGAACTAACGACTCACATCGCGACGTTGGTGAACCGCCCCCTCGATTACACTGCGATTTGTCGACAAGCCCTTCTTGATCCCCCAACAATTATTTCGAAATAATCGGGACCCCATTTTGTTTCATTATTTATCCTCACAGATTCTTGCGATATTGGACGAGGCTTTTTACCATTGAAAATGTCGAAAAACAAAAATATTTTACGAAGAAGAAAAGGATCGATACTTCGCGATGGCATCCGACCAGTCTTTAGGCATCGTACCACAGCTCCATTAGCCGCTCCCTCTCTTCTTCCAGCATCTCGACGAACTGCGAATAGACAGATATCTTCAATTTCATCCGTGTGATCTCCTCCTCAGCTGACGACATCTGCGCCTCGATCTCCCCTCGATTCATCGCCTTCTCTTTCCCTTTTCCCTTCGCGACGAGTTTCACCGCACGAGAACCAACCCTCGACGATCCTGCGACACCGCTTGGTGGTCGTTTTCCAATCCAGGCTTTCGCTACAACACAGTTCTTTTAGTGTACCACATGCGAACATTAGATCACTTACGAATTGGACTCTCGACATCCTTAGCCTGTACAATTTTCGCCTTTTTCGTCCTCGGCTTATGGCCCAACCTAGCAATTCCACCCCAGAAACAGCCCTTCCGATCGTCTTTGCACTTGCAACATTTCACATCGTGATCTCCATATTCGCATGGCAGTTCGACCTTGAAGCCTTTGCATCGATCGCACTACAGATTATTTAGATTGACAGCATAGCAGTACCTTCGACAACATACCTTGCCTTCGACAGCCAAGAGACCGTCGTCCTCGTCATCGCTTTCAAGAGCCTTTCGCTTCCCACCCAGATGTTCCTCCTTGTCCTTGTCTTGTTCGCGATCGACATCGCCATCTTCTACTGGATTGTAAATCGCTTCGAGAGCCGTCTTCAGTTCCTTCGCAGAGATTCCCTTCGCCTGGTATCGATGATACAAATTGAGTTGGTCGACTTTCAGTTTTTCTTGTCAAGCTTCTTCGGCTTTGGCCTTGAGGGCTGCCGCTTCTTCGATCAATCGCAGTCTCTCAGTTTCGCGTCGTTTCTCCTCCTCCGCTTGTTTGAACAGCCGTCGCATATGTTTCTCCTCCTCTTCCACCCGTTTCCTTTCGATCTCCCGTACCTCGACAGCTTTTGCAAGCTTCGGCATCAAAATTGCTCCTCCCCAACTCAGCCACCTCTCCTCTCCGAGCCCTTCATATATGACTTGGGCTTCTGCAATCCATTTTGCGACAATTTCATCTTCGGTCTCCTCCCACAGCTCGATCACCTCGCGATATTGTTCCTAGATATCCGAATCCTTTGGTTAGCAACCAGACTCTCTGGCGATGTACTTACAACAGCCTCGACAAAAACACGACCCCAAGCCTCATACTCCTCAGTCCCCGCGATCGAACCACTAGGCATCGTGTCGACAAGCCCCTTGATCTTGTCTTTGAGGGCACCCGAGATTCCGATGATGGACGACATGACGATAGACGAGTTGTTGATGGATAGGTGATGTCGACAATGTGGAGAAAATTTTTGAGAAGTTTCTCACGAGTTGCGGAGTTGTAGTCAACAAGGTCACGTGCTTCCTTCTCTCACGTATTGACTGAGGACAGTCAAAATTTCAGTATGGAGGAAGATGATACGCATCATACGATCCTATGCTCCGAATACGCGAATCAGATGTACTATACCTCTTCATCGACCACATCCCGATATCTTACGATCTAACGAACGTCTGCGACCTCTTGCGACATCTCTCGACAAACTATCGATTGCTTCCGAACTAGTCGCAGCACCAAGACAAAGTCATCTCATATCGGACTGATCCTGCCTTTATCGGAGGTTCATTCCCCCTATCCCTTTACAGCCTCCTATAGCGTATCAACGTGATTTGGTTCTAGATGACAAGAACAAAAGGACATCCATTTAAGGAAGTAAAACCTACCCTAAACTTTTATCCGTTATAAACCTACTTCCTTGTCTGTCCCTCTTCTCTCAGATCACCTCGGTTTAGCTGGGGTTTTCCTCTTATTCTTGAGGGCTTTGTTCTTGTTGATCTTGGTCGTTTTCCGGAACAACTTCATTACTCTCTCCCTCCCCTTAGTGGTCCTGCTCTCCATTCCAAGCGTCTTCTAAAGAAGTATCATCATTTCAACTTCTCCGTCAACTTCCAACGTTTTGACGACAATCATCAGAAGTCCACTCGTGATCCACGTATAATCCCCAAGTTCATGTACCATCACAATATATTCGACCCCCATATTGAAGACCCCTTCTTTTGTTGGCCTCATTACTGGCCCCATGTCGATGACTGGGATCGCGAATCCACTTGGCCCGAGCGCCCCAACCTTTGGTTTCACAGTGCCCAGTGGGATAGCCCCCTTCTCGAAGCATTAGCACTAAGCAATGCCCCTGGTGCTGCTCTCATCACCTATCATATTTTTTGCTTACATTTCTATTTTGCTGAGTTCTCTTGGTCACCTCATCATTTCCTTAATATCCTTACCGATCTTCAATTCACTCTCGACCTCTTCTTCCCCTATCATCACCTCAAGGTCCGTCACCCTGATGTCTTCTGGAAATGGCACTTCGCCCACAAACTTGGCATCTCTGATCACCAGCTACTCCAACTCCTTGCTCCTTACAACACTTTTACAGATGTTGAGGACTGAGCAGAGTGGTACAGGGACAATCCAGGATGCATCTACATTCCCCTGTCCTGAACCCCCTCTCCCAAACCCAGACAATTTCGACCACTTTGACTCCTTCATCATTGCTGTCTACCTTGCCACCCCGCCACCACCAAAGCCCCTTCCAGAACCGGTCCTGTTGGATGAAGACTGGACGACGTGGTTGAGTAAGCCTCTCCCCCCTCGCCATGCATCTTCTGTACCCCCACGTCTCCCATCCAGTTCCCCAGCTAGGGGACGTCCTAAGCATTGCCAATCTTTTGTGCCGAAATATCCCCCTCGTAAACCTGTCAACCTCGCTACTTACTGACAAAGCGTCATTTGTGAATTCGATGGCGATGATCTCCACTGCCGGACATTACGTCGCATGGTCCATACACGCATCAACGAGCTTGAACGATCTGCCAACCTGTCACCAGCACTTCGCGATTATATGGAGTCATTATTGTGAATATCACGGACGATATTATTGAAGTCTGGTAGTTTGTTATGGTACTGTCCTTCCTTTGGTACCATCCTTCCTTTTCTTTTTTCTTCTTTTCTTTCTTTCCCTTTTCGTCATCTGTATTATCACATATGCCATTCCCTTCCACTTAGTCATCTTATACGACTCATTCATGCCTTTTCCCTCCGCTTATTCATTTCTCTTATGCTATATGCACTGCCTTCTTTTCCATATATGTTTCCTTCACTGTTCCGAGGCGCATAGCATTTCCTTACTCTTTTTATTCTTTCCTTTATATGTAGTACACAGCCTCCTTCTCTACTTGCATATATATAACCTGTAGTTTACTGCATGTACTTTAGATTCTAAAATTTGTATCAACTTGCTTTACACCTCAAAAGTAACGCCTTCAAACGTTAAGCTTCTATAATCTCATCCACTTGTGAAGTAAAGCTTCTCGCTTAACCTCGTCACATTACACCCACATTGCATGAACAGCTGGACCCAGGTCAACTCATGCATCCAGGAATTGCTGCCCTAGGTTAACCTGCCACATGGTATTGCTGACAGTGGGTTGACCCACCCAGCAGTCATTTATCAGCAAGAGCTGTCCCTGGGTTCACTTGAGCTAGAGGGCCATTGCTTTGCATGGCACATCCGAGTCCTCTCTATAATCTACAACCATCAATATCTTAACAAACAGGTTCATAGTAAAAGTCAAGTGAACAGAATGCTATGAGAAAAACATTTATTGATGTGGGTCACTGATGTGAAGCCAATGCTCAAATGTTGGGTACAATGACATGGACCGAGAAGCAAAGAGAGCTGCATCAAACCAAATGGAAGTTGAATGATGTCCTCTCACTGTGATTGTGCAAGTATAAAGTAATCCTTTAAATTTATCTTGGACTATTCTCATCTTGTCTTCACATTTCATTTCTTCAGTTGTGTCAATGAGAATTACTAGTCACAGCATGTCACCTATGGTGCAAATCACTTAGTCACCACCAAAATTGTACAAATTTATGGGCACCTGTAAATCTTAATATTTTTCTTATTCCTCTTGGCAAAATGCTCCTTTTAATGAGGGGATCTAAACCCCAAGACAGAATTTTGATAGCATCAAAAATGGGCCTGGTCAAATTTGGGGTCATACTCATTTGGCCATTACTATATATGGAGTATTATTAATAAACTAAAAAGGAAATATTGTCTCAGGCATCCATTGCAGCTGGGACTGACTTGGGTATTCAATGATGAGACTTGTATTTCATTGAACTGAAAGCCTTGACTTTCATCTGAGCCTCATGGGTGCCTAGGCCCTCCCTGTAAGCTGCCATCCACTGGTACATCCTATGCTCCCATTTCCAGATAGTGTCAAGTGGAACTAATTCAAGTGCCTTGGACATATTTGTTACGATTTTCACCTTTTTGCCCCTGTCTTTTGCTTTGACAGCACGTGATACCCATACATTCCCACGAAGATGTGCCAAGTCCCACGCTCTGATTGGACGATACCTTGTTACTGAACTCTCGGGTTGACCCCATGTCCTCATTGGATGACTTGACGGTGCATAACCATTCATGCACAACCAGAAGCTGAAGGAACCTGAAGACAATACAATCCGAACTTGACCATTCCATTCTTGTCACAACCCATGACCGATGTGCATACCTGGAGACAAGAATACTCCATGACCCAACCACCGATCATACCCAGCAATCGGAATACTCTGGTTCTCCGCCGACCGATCATATGTCCACACCCATATGCTCATGACATTGTTATTGTTCTTTCACAATTCATCTACACAGTTCCTTGTGCCTGTCACAGACGAATGAATAGCCTTGTGCCTGATGACTGATCGACTTTCCTATTTCAAAGAAGACTGACACGTCATCCCGATCCTCATGGTTACCTTTGACGCCCAACTCATTGCCACGATTGTGATATGTTCTATTGGCATCTCCACCCTTGTGGGCGTCTACATCTATGCAACCTATATTCGGATAATGCAACCTCCCCACAATGACTCAGACATCGGATCCATCATAGTTGCCGACAACCGATGACTCCTTGGACCTATCTTGGCCAACCATCTTGTTCTTCTTCACATGTCACCTCTACATTCATTCGCCTTTCTTCTCATCAGCTGACCGCCGGTGCTCAGCTAGCAACCCGAACTCGCATGTATGACAAACCCCCTTGATGCTCCACAAGGACTTGCATTCCGACATGTTTCATTACCTTTGTGTACCAGTCCACTGGTCGAGAATATCCATACCCAGTCGACATCCCAGTCATCCAGTACCCTGCAGCCAAGAAGGGTTATATGAAGCACCCTTGCTTATCGTACTGCAGGAACCACAGTTGCTGGTGTATGATTACCAGTGTTCATTGCATGGTTCTTCCCTTCCCTATTCAGTGATTCACCTCCCCTGCCTCCAATGATGAAGTATCACATTCACCTTTCTATCCCGATCCTGCATGCACATACTCCTAGTCGTATGCTGCTATTGGCCAGGCATCCACTGCCAATGCAAACCATCAGGAAGACGAACCAATCTCATCATTCCCAAGCTAGGGACTCAACCACATGACATCCACATGGCTGCCTCATGTTCATCATGTGCCCGCTGACACATCCACTCATGGATCCTTTCACCTCCTTACCATGAGGCAACCATGAGGCGCAGGGTCTGGACCCTTGATTGCTCCGAACCATTTCCTTGCAATCACTCCTTGAAACACTGGTGGAAATGCTGTATCCTCAGGACAGCTTTATTGTTCTTACATCTCTCTCAATTTGTACCTACAGACCCGGTAGTCTGTCTTCATGGCATTTCCCTAACTCTTCACTACTTAAACCTTCATCTTCGAACTGTTCCTCTTTTTCCCTTCCCTTTCCTCACGTTTAGTCTGGTTTCCACCCCCTGGTTCGCTTACCTAGCCTTCCCCCCTCCCCTGGGCTGCTACTGGTTGTATAGTAGTAGTTGACCATGAATACACTTTATTCCTTGTGTTTCCTCTGGTCTGATCTCGACTCAGTTTAGTTGGTTGTTGCTGGAGCCCGCTGATCTAGCGATCCATAACAATATTCTCCTTGAGCATATCAAATGTCATATCACAATGCTCATGAAGGTATCATTTAACAGCACCCCAGAAGAATTCAATGAAATCTAGTTCACAATGGAACTTGGGGAGAACAAGACAAAGATGTCCTGCTCCCTCAATTACCTCTTGAACAAGTGACTTGTGACCAAGGAAGTCAGGTTGATTCTCCAGTGTTTCCAATTGAGGCTTCAAATATTGATTTTTTGCATGTTCATGCACAGCTGCTCACCCCACATGGGCTCACTTCACCACTTCTTGAAGGGACTTTTTGGTGGCATATGGTAGCTCAGAGAATAAGAGGAGTATTGCATTCTAATATTACATTTCTGCAATCATTTTAGTTCTCTGCGAGTTCCTCACCACCAACAGACCAGGGTTTAGATGAATTTAGACCCTTTAGGGCAAGCAGGACCCAATTTGGCCACTGTTCAATTTCGATGGTGACTAAGTGATTTGCACCATAGGCACCATATTGAAGAGCTGACTTGACTTGACTCCTTGCATTTTGGTCAGAGATTGAAATACTCTTAAGCATGTCACACTCAGAAGACAGACACTCTCAGAGGAACAACAACTTTATGGATTACCTTGAAACATTATTTTCTAAATGGAAAGACACCAATCACTGAATTTTTTGAAGGTAATCTGTCATTTTTTTTTGTTACTCCATCCAGTTTCCTCATTTTAACACGATTATCCCCACTGTTATGAACCCCTGGTGCCAGATAAAATATCAAAAAAATAGTATTTGAAGTCTCTTAAACTAATGAAAAAATCTACTAACTGGAATCAAGGCAATTGGATGTGCTGGTGCAGCAAATTGTTGAAAGGTCAAAGGTCATGTGATAGTAGAGAGAGTTGATAAATACAAACAAACTCGGCATTTGCCACAACGATAGATGGCTGGCTGAAAATTGGCAGGTCAGGTCGATATAAGACCGAGACCTAAAAATACTTTTAGGACTCGGAACCTACCCCACAACATTTCCACAGCAAGAGCTGCATTTTGGGTTAACCCACCCTCCATAAAAGAGCTGTGCTATGTGTACCTACCATTCGCAACTCTTGCTGCAATTGGGTTGACTGAAACAACTGCATCTACTGTGTTATAATCCTACAAGTTGCAAATTTTATTCTAAACATGTCCTTTTGTAACTTATTTTTAATTTTGCACCCTTCAAAATGAAAACAAAAGAACAAAAGGAGCAGTGATTGGGAAGTCATGTCACAAATGTGTAGGGTGACTGATGTGTTTGCAGTTGTGTACTCAGCAGGGTGAGAAAAATAATTATGGGGTAGGCAGAACCCTTGCTAGCAAGGGGATTATACACTGTGGGGAACTTGTGATATTTTGATGTTTTGTGGTCAGTAGTGAGAGAATGGCTCCAATTCCGTATACTCAACATAGACTCCAGGATTGATAAGCCCTTTAATCATCAGTATGTCATTCACGCTCATACTCCTGATGGTACCTTTTTTGAACGAGCCACGAGTCCACTGCGGCATCTTCTCATCGACATGGGTTACTGTGTTCAACCAAGAGACAATTTCTGACAAAGACGAGAATAGTGCAGGTTGCTCGACTTCCAGTCGATCAGGAGATCCATCGGCCGATTCAGATGAAACGCTGTCCCAAAGACTGGCAGGATTGCTATGACATTCCCAAATTTTGCCATGAATCTCCAATTCATCTTCGTCCTCAACATTAAAGTGGAGCTCGATATGGGGCTCCCAGGACACAGAAGGTTGCCCACCGATGTAAACTCCGTCAGAATGTGGTTCGACAACGCGATCAACGGGTGTTGGAGTGTTTTTAGCAAGATGTGCAGCACTCGTCTTGGTATAATATAGAGCCTGAGTCCGAATTGATTCGAATGTAGTATTATTTCGAGAAGCATCATAAATAGGAGGGGGTGCAGGAGTTCGTATGCTGCCTCCGGCGTCATGATTCGTCGACATGGGATCTGTTGTAGAGGGCGGGTCCCGTGACCAAAGGTTAATTATTTTGTGCCCCATCGCCAGCAGATCATGTTGGTAATCGCTAAGCGGGATCATGGAACTCAGGCGAGGGATATTGTTGAGGAGGGAAAATGGAATGGAAAGGACGGTGTTTATAACAGGGAAATGATTGCTAGATGATGAATAGACGCCAGGACAATCTATCGGATTATATACCCCTACACCCTGCTTGTAAAAGGGGAAGGAATCGATGGCGCAATGCCAACGGTGTCCTGTGACGCCGTGCACCTAGCGAATAACGAAGGTTAGTGTGGGGTGAAAGAATTATGCAATGGTTATTCACTTGGAAAACCTTTTCGTACACAGGTCTGCCTGGATCCCCTCGTCCGGCGTCAATCTCTGCACATCTCCATTGCTGCAACTCAATTTCAAAGGCAAGCGTGCGAGCCAAGAGGTCCTCGTGGAGGAACAGCGTTGCAAATGGAGGCCGAGAATCGATATCGTGGTGTCGATTAGGGCTCACTAGAACAAAAACTAATGTAGAATTGATATTACATACAAAATGGATGGCTCACATGGTAAAACATTTTCCCGCACTTCAGCGGCATGTCTTGGATGACGATCTTGACGAAGATGGCGCTGTAACATCCATTCAAGCTAACAAAACCAACTTCAGTGTCTGCATGGACGGTATATAAATATATCTCACACCGGTATTGGACGGCGTCAGGGCTGCGTCAAGCATGTGAGCCCATTCAGCCCAGCTGCCTTCAACGGCGCACATTTTACCGCCGTAAAAAGCTCTCATCGCGTGTTCTTCCTCTGCAGGGTAGCAGTGTGTTCTCGTCCGGACTGACAGTAGTGGCGGGTTCGTCATGAAATCCTGTATCTCCTTTTTTGAAGGCCCGCCCATCAGGAAAACTCAATATTACTTAATTTGTCTTAAATGATCTTAGTCATCTTGATCGTTACCTTAAGACCACTAAGACCACTAAGACGACACCCTCAGCTTGACTTGCTCTTAGATTAAGAACATATAAAAAAATCAAGACTAGGATCAAGATACTAAGCAAGCGGCGAAAGATTAAGATGGCGAGATAAACATTGATCAGCTCCAAGTACTTGGAATCTGAGTTTAAGATACTAAGACATCAATAAAGACGAATTGAAATAATTTACTCACTGGCACTACCAGTATGGTTCAGTGCATAGGCACGCTAGTATTATCGTCTCCCATTTCCACGATATCAGACTAGATACCTGCACCTTTGCAGCGTTTAATAACAATAACAAAGAAAAGGAAGGAAACATCAGGTTCAAAACGCGGAAACTGCCTCAAGGGCAAGTCTGATTCCCACATCGCCGTGTCGCCTAGACACACATTTGAGATAAGTCCATCGCGCCCAAGGCATTCAGCCACGCATTGGACGACATCACATCTACGCAAGCAGAGAGCAAGTTGAGGACTTTTTCCAGCACAAGGGCTTGATCGGCAGCCAAATTGGGCGGTAATTGTAAACGAGAGAAATGTACCTGGAGCAAAAGGAACGTTTTGAAGTGAGGAGCCTCAAAGTCAACACGGTCTAGTTTCACGGATACACGATCATAGATACGGCGGAGTAAAGCATCTTCATGACGGTGGATGGGGACAGTTTCAAATTCTGCGGAAGATGATACAACTTCAAGTAGCCCCTTGAGCTTGGTACGCTCTTTCAGCAACAACGTATAGACCTCCACCGTGACATCTTTGCTTAATGTGAGTATTAGAAGACTACGGTAGAGTTCTCAACTCACATGAGATATTGTAATATGCTGCTATCATGCCAAGGTTAAGGGCCGAAATATCCATCTCATCCTCTGAAATAACATAAGTACTTAGTAAGCTTAAGCATCGTAGGGATACTTGCCGATTGTTATGCATTTCGAGTTGACTAGGTCAGTCAGGGTGTTCTCGACAAGCTCGGAGAGATGATCGGATAGGTGCTGGTGGCTGACATTATGGAGGTTGTAGTAATTTGGGTTTTGAGTCATCCGTCGATAGAAATATGTCCAGGTCAAGATATCCTACAAGTCAAAATCAGGGAGAGTCAGACATCATGAACGAGAATCAATTACCATAGCGTCTTGCTTGTTCTCAACAGTTTTAACCGCGATTTCAGCGAGGAAGTAATCGTGTAGTAGATGTGTAGGAAGGTGCGACTCGATTGGTAGACCTTCAGCAAGGAACTTCTTGTAAAACTCTTTCCGGGTCTGCTGACACATTAGGACGCATCAACTGCGTTCATCTTCTATGGGTCGACATGCTCGGCCCATCATCTGGAGCACATCCATGACTTGGTAATCCACGTATCGATGTTCCTTGCCTTCGTAATACTGCACTCCCATGATAATAACCATATAGCTCGAGACGGGAAGACTCCAAGCCGTATCCTGTAATTGAAAGATGAGACTTGTAGTCTTTGCACGGAAATGATCTCGGCATACCTTGGACGCAATCAACACCTGTATAGCTCCGGACTGGAATAAACGCTCGACAATTCGTTTGTCCTGTTTACCCAGAGCCTCGTGGTAATACCCAATACCGTGCTGTAGGGTCTCTGCAAGGCTTTTCTCACTGATATACTCAAGGTGAGGCCGCAAGTCCTCCTCCTCGATATTCAAGAACCGGTTTGGCTTGTCGTCAGCAGCACAGTGCATAAGAATATCGTCCACGGTAAGCCGACATTGCCTTCGAGAAGGAACAAATACGATTACAGGCTTCGTTGGGGAATACTCGACGATAGTGAGATACGCCGGCTTTGACATGGAAATCATGAGAGACGGGAAATGTGGGATCGTGAAACTCTGCAAATGAATGTCCATATCAAGAGGGCGAGCACTGTGAGACTCAGTCAGTGGCTGAATGACATGAAAATTTCATCAGACCATCCCCACCTCGGAGAGAAGTTGAAGATAGCATGAGACGGTGCGCCCATCCATTCACCAAAGTCCCGCGCATTAGCGAGTGAAACGCTACAGGCGACTATTCGGGTCTTTATCTCGGTCTGGGCAGATACATACCGCGTCCGAGAGATGACCACCTCGTATGTTGGACCAACCTCACCACCAACAAGTTGAACCTCATCCGCAATGAGTAAGCCAATATTTTGAACATTCTTCCGTTGGCGCCACCGTCTCGAAAGGACATCCCACTGCACATGGGTCAAAAGGGAACTCATAAACATTGTGAATAACTGACCTGTGCTGGTGTACAAACGATCACATCACCTTTCTCAAGCAGTCGCAAATCCGCACTGGTCTCTCCGGTCAGACTCACAATCTCCTTGCCGCCTTGCAATTGGCTGAATTTCTGGCGCCACTCTGTTACACGCTGATCCACCATCTCCTGGTACGGCTCAATACAAACTGCCCGGGGTTGGCTGATCAGAAGAGAAAGAATAACCAAGCAGGAGAGCACGAAAATGTAAATATTAGAACTCGAAGCTAGAACAAAACTAAAAGACTATATCGAACATTTGGTGGTCAGCATACTTGTTGATATAGTACGCAAGGAAGGAGTCGAGGGAGGATGAAAAGGGGAAGCAAGGTGGCAAATATTCAACGCCATACACTGGGATGAGATGAGCAGCACGAACAATGCAGTCGAGATGGATAATGGCGAGAGGTTGATCATCTGAGTCGTCCAGTATTTGTTGCACCATCCACATGCCTAAGTCTGCATCGGGTCTGTCACCGATGCGCGAGTACCAGCGGATTAAAGCACACGGATAAGTAGTGCCACCAAAGTTGAAGGAAAGGAATCTTAAAACACGCGCCACCTCAAGCCCATGCATCCCTGGAAGTTCGGGGTCAGAATTGACAAGAATGCAATCATTTCGAGGTGGCCCCCGGCGCCATGAAGGGGTTGCACGCAAGCGTTCACGCCGCATCCCACCAATCCCGCTGCTATCACTGGGTGCATAAAAAGTGGCGACAGCTGAAAGATAAACAGAGACTTTCCCATTGAAGAATGGGCAGGCAGAAAGGGGTACATCAGATGAGGTAAGGGGGCCGGTGAGATGGAGTTGATCGTAAAGGAACTTTCGAATGAGTGTGTGCAGCTCGGGTACGTCAATTTCTGCTGCAAGTTGCTCCACTTGATATCGTTTATGGACAGTTCTGGCGAGTTCCACATGGTTTAGACCAGTTGGTCCAGGGACAGCGCCGTCATCTTTGTCGTCGTCGTCGTCATTGTCATCGACATCGACATTGATGCTCTCTTCCCTGTCGTCTCCATGATCTCTGTTGTTGTTGCCATCACCTCCATTTATACGGTTCTGTTCTGGATGGGGTTGAGCAAAACATTCATGGAAATGAAAGAGTGCTTACCGACTGCGAGGATTGCCGCAGACAGACAGGTGCCTTCAAGCATCCCTCAGCTTTTGAAATCAACGCAAGCTGCGGCAAGTTTATCGAGTCGCTGATTGGTGAGTAGCATCTGGCCGAGAGCTTCGTAGCGACTTGACCGGCGCCATGGCTCCTTCACAGCTTTGATGTGCTTAGATTCTGTAATCGACGAACATAGGCCATTTGGTGCACCGAACATCTGAATAAGTTCACGGTAATGGACAAGAGAATGTTGTCGAGGCAGGGAGAATTCTTCGGCACGAACGCCAGTACTCGAGAAGATGGTGCGGTACTGATGGAAGCGTTGAATGGCGTCATCCAACTTGCGAAGGGTTTCTTCGGTGTGGACATTGCGCCGGGCAATGTAGCAGAAATCTAAAAAGGCACTAAAAGTGCGAACCATTTCTGGAGGGACATGGTTTTCGATAGCAGGCAGGTAAACCTGGAAATTGGCAAATTTAGTTCAATAAAACCAGGAAGGATGTTCACAAACCTTCATCAGAGCCTTGGAGTCATCCCCGGTCCATTGTTTGAATCCCCGGCCTTGTGGGAAACGTCTCAGGCCAGGGAATGATGGGGCGGCCGCAATGCTAAGTACCAGGATCAGAAAGGTTAGGTTGAACAGGGAAGAGATGAAACGCACCGATGGTCAATATCATCAAGTATTACTTGGGCCTGTGCTTTGCCGTGGGTATGAACCAGATAGTCCTCGACCCAGGAGACGAGATGATCTTTGAATGTACCCTTGATAACCTGGTGGAGCAAGTCGGGTGCGATGAGCTCGTGTATGTCGGCTCGTGGAAAATCGTTAGTAAAAGGCTTTTTTCCTGAAGTCAGATAGGTGCCGGCCATAGTAGTATAGTGGTTACTGACAACAATGTCGCCAACAATCCCGAACTCAGTCCACAATTCACCAAGTTCTAATGACTCGACCATTAAATCCGTATGTGCACGGGACCGGCGTCCACCATCAGGCACACTGTCTAAATTCACGCGGTGGGCTCTACACCTAGATCTAAAAGTCAGGACACAAGCTTTACTACATTTATCGGAGGTGACATACCGGGGGCACCAGCCTTGGACAATGCAAGCAAGGAGCGCCTGCTCGGGATAATCAGCTATATAGGGACCAAGGCCAAAGACCACGCGTCGAAAGTGGCCATCAGGGCAGCGCATAACTTCTGGCGTCATCATGCCAGGCTTGAGTGACTGGAGAATTCCAGACAGAGAAGAATGAAAGAGTTGTCGGCGGAATTTGCGAAATTTCACATCATTCGTGTACTGCTTATCAGCTAGGTGTAATTTAGTAAGGTCGTCAACTGCAATCTTGACAACTCAACATTTCGGAATAGCTAGAAATCCTATCAAAACAAGACCATTGCGGTGCGCACGACGTACACTATTGTGGATGTTTCCGATGGACATATAAAGAGGGTAATATTCATTATTCCCGGTGGCGACAGAAACGGTAGTCTTGTCGCTCCCTAGAATGATAGGCACGAACATTGTGCCGTCAGAGTCAATGCTGTCATCATCATCAATAATATTCTTGAAAAAAGACATCAAGGTCACGACGTTCATTAAGAGAACAGCTAGCGCACCGCTTGTTTCCATGCCCAATTCCCAGACATAAAATCTTGGTATTTCCGGTCACCATTGGGCTCATAATCGCGAAACGGCGCATAGTCGAATTCACCGTCAAAGTCTGGATTTCCAAGCATATTGCGGACGACAGTGTGAGGATCCCGAAACCAAACATTGTATTGGTCTGTCATCCATGTAGGAACATCGGCGTCAGGGATCGCCCCATTGTATCTCATAGAAAATGATTCCCAGGGAACGTCACCTAACGGCGTTGCATCAATTGTATCATACAAATCGCTACTGCTTCGAAACGGGGGCTGGTCATCATGTTTGAACAGTGTAGCGGCCCAAAGGTCAAGCAGTTCATTGATTCCGCCTGCGGACATCTGGACACGGGTGTAAAGAAACTCGGCAGTTTCAAAGTTGGTTCAATCAGAGAACGGGGTCCAATCGTCTGGATCATGTTGCGACCAGCGTGGAGGGGGAGGGGCACCAGGGGGGAGATGGTGGCCCTGTTCATCACAGGGACGACCTGATGCAAATTTTGAGTCAGGATATCAAAATATAGAAGTAACGCACCGTTGATAGATGGGTGGTAGTCTTTCATAGCTTGTGGAGTGTCGTTTTCGGAAGGAACAGAGGCATCAAAGTATGGGTCTTCGATATCGTCCATGAGAGGCGTTGTACCATCACTCATGTGGTCTTCAGCAGCGGCCGCATCGCGCTCAGGCTCTGGAGGATCCACATCCAGACGATGGTCGTCTTCAACATCACTTTCTGACTCGGGGGTTCGAGATGTGCGCGGTTGACGCGTGGAAGTAGAGGCCGGCTCAGGTTGCTGTTGGGAGTGTCCCGTACTACGAATGTGGTTGGTAAGGCCAGCCTGATTCCTGAACCACCGCCTACAACCGACCCAAATACAAGGCAGGCGGAAAGGATTGTGGGGCTTCGGTTGTTTCCCCATTTAAATGTACGATGGTGAAGCCTTTGAGTAAGCCCTTGGCGTGCAAAATAGCAAGTGAAACAGAGGCCATGATAGCCGGCAAAGTGGTCCCACAAAAGTGGAACGCAGCGGGGACTAATTTATTACATCAGTCATAAATTTGACAGGCGGGGACTGAACCGTTCGAACCTCTTTTCTCACAACTTGAACATGGCAGGCACCAACGCAACTCGTGTAACTACTCGCGCTGCCAATGCTGATAAGCATCCTGGAGCTGGAATTAAACAAAAGCGACGTACTGCGGCTGAGATGGAGGCCGACAAGATGAAGAAAGCAGAGGAAAAGGAGCGGAAAAAACAGGAACGCAATAATAAGATCGACAGGATTGCGACATTGGAAAATGAAATGGCGGAGGAGGACGAAATAGCTAAGATTCCTATCAGACGCACTCAGGCTCTCCGTCGTACCTCCACGTACCTTGACCTTAGTCACGCCGGTCTTGCCCCCAACGCTGAGGGCATAGCTGAGCCCACCACCAAGCAGGAGGAGGAGGACAAATCCGGGTCGGAGCTCACTGAGCGCGAGGAGACACCAAAGCCGAAGAAGAAGAAAAAGGAGGCCAAGGTCTCAGCGAGAGAGGAAATCAATGCAGCACGCAAGGGGCCCGCCAGCGGGAAAGAAGAGGTAAGTGACTCTGACATACGTCTGTGGAGTGCCAACTTATATACGTGCCTCACTTTCAGTCTCGTGATGGAACGCGTGTTGATGAGCATGTTGATGGGCGTGTAAGTCGCGACGCGATTGTAATTGTTTAATATGATTAATAGTCCCGTGATAAGGCTCTTTCCGTCAACGTGACGCCGGTTAAACCCAGGTAAGGGATTGACCTTTTTATATGCTCCTTCTTGACGAAACCACTCTCTTCTTTTTCAACCGAAGGGTGTCTGAGTCTGCCGCTCACAAGAAGTCCGGGTTGATCAAAGGTTGGGTGACTAATGTCACCACTGGTGTCCCTGGGCCAACCAAGCTGAAGTCGAACTCGCATGCAAGCACCATCAGTTCTTCGCGCGTTTCTAGCGCCACTGTCAGTGTGAAATCGAAGACCACATCAAGCGAAAGTGTCAGAACTTTGTCTGCACCAGAACCTCCCAAGACAGTCGTTGTTAATGAGGTAGGAGGGTTATCTGATGAGGACGAAAGCTGCGAGCAGGAAATTGCTATCTCCAGCCCCATCAAAGCACCTGGTAAACGACTCACAAGCACGGTATGTTCTTTTCTACATTTTCTCCCCGAGTTAACCGTTTTCTCTTATTCAGGGACTCGTCAAACTTGAGCGGCCGGTCAAACTTGAGCAGGCCGATCAACCAGTGAAGAAAATCAAGGCTGAAAATGGCTGCCGCGCTATCGTCAAGTTCAAGAACTCTCATTTGCCTAGCGGATGTCAGGACGCTAATCGCTGGCGCCGCATTTTCATCCCCACGTATATTCGATTTGTCGCCGGTTGCAGCAACCCTTGGTCTGTCATTGATCCCGACGCTGTTCGTGCCATGCAAGCCATTTGGGACAAGGTCTACGAGCAACCGAAGATTGCTCACCAGATTGAAGCACAACAAGCTGTATTTTGCGTCGTGAGTTTTCTAATGCTAAATGTATCCACTAGACTATATTTACTTCCAGGCCAAGCAACGGGTCTATGAGTGGCGTGCAGCCTTCGGCTCCGCCGCCCTTGCCATTGTCAACAATTTTTTTGAAAGCACGATGGAGTTAGACTCTACCGACGACTGCAAGGAGTTCGCCGAGGAGCAGCTTGAAGACCAGAAATTTTTGTACACTAATACAGAGAGTGATGATCCCGGGGTATGTCTATTTTAATGTTTTGGATTCTACTGAAATGGCTCCAGGATTATCGTGGTGCCTTCTTATCCTTTTTTGTCTCGCAAACTCTTGCTACCCATTTCAATGCCATTTGTGGTGCCATCAATGTTCCGAAATTGACTACGAAGAAAGCGAAGCCTCAGATGCTAGTTCCGATTGCCCTTTCTGCGGCTGCGGTATGATCTATCTTGCACCCTACCATAAATAACTGACTTTGTCAACAGGTGGAACGTGCATTTACGTTATGGGCATCCGGCCACACTATTCTCGTCATTGAGGAAGAGGGAGGTCTAAGGGTAGCAAAGACGAACCTCAAGGCATTTAACCATGTAACTGGCAAGGAGTCGAGCAAGGCCGCGGCATTTGGTGACACAAATTGGGGTCCGACTACCCGGGAATATCTGGAAGGGCTCAAGAAATTCCGTGAAAGCTCAATTGACAAGATCCTCGAGAAGGCGCAGAAGTTAGTCAAGAGCACTGGGACTAGCAGTGGCTCTGGGTCTGGTGTTACGGAGAGTGAGCGCAGCATTGGTAAAAAATGTCAGATCGTCGATCTGTCAGATGAAGACGAGTGTACTCTAACTACCTTCTCCGTTGTGTACATGAAGCTAACAAAACCCCTACTAACAGGACTTGATAGACTCTCGGAATTCACTCGAATGCGTCTCTTGAAAGGCGCCATTTTATCAGTCTCTTGGGCTGTTTCGTCACTATTCGACTTATGATCTTGTTCTGCTGCCCATCATCTTACCGCCCCGAATTTGTCTTAGCCATCTTTTTTTTCTGTCTTGACCGTCTTATTTTCATCCAAAAACCCCCCCCTGCTCCGAAATATTTTCTATGCTTGATTTTGAATTTTGAATCTTAGTCAACTTTTTGTCTTGATCTTGCTTGGATTAAGAAAAAAAGCGTCACACCCTTCTGGATTCAAGGAGGCCCCGTCTTGATGGGAACCTTCTTGATTTCGACTTAAGGAAGGATTAAGATGAATTAAGATTGATTAAGATGAATTAAGTAATATTGAGTTTTCCTGATGCCCCCTGAGTTCCCCAAACGCAGTTAGCCGCCGGCAAATCCTTATCCGAGTCCAGCGACAGAAAATAAATCGGCCGCCCTTATCAGAACCGACGCAATACTCGCTATTGACGATAAATACATGGCTCAGATCAGATCGTCCGCCACGAAAAGACTTTCGAACTCAGGACTTTCCGCTTCAACGAGCAGGTCAAGCGTTATACACAACTGCTCCCGTCTCAGCGATAAAGTACATCTGAGATAGGAGCTGTCAGAACGCGAGGAAAGGGACACGAGCCGTTGCCAGAAGGGCCGCTGGGTAATAAGGAATTCAATGAGTACCACAAAGACTGGGATCGGCATGATTTCGCATACGAGATAATGAGCTCGAGAAGCCCGTCTCGTTGCAGATGAGGAAGACGGTTTATAGGACGAAGGCCGCGCCCACTGTCTAGTATATGTTCCGGAAGGCATGCGCACTGGGGTTGCATTGGATCAACAAAAGGTGCTCTAGCTATGTCGTCATTTTTTTTGACAGCCATTTTCTAGTCTACATACCTGTCTCCCGGTCGCAATCGACCCGTTGTATCACGATAACGTTCGAACGTTCGAATAGTGACAATTTCAAGCACACCAGGAGTGAAAAAGGGAAACTCAAGACGACACAGCAATATCACACGACAAAACAATAACGAGGAATCAAAAATAGATAAGTATAACAAGATCTGTGGGCGACTTAGCGCAATTTCTTTTGGTCCGCCCAGTTGATGTTTTTGACTAAAGCGTCTGGCGCAAAGGACATGCCCTTTGGAACGCCTTTCCAGCCATACACCGTCTCCAGCGTCTCCAGCGAAACAGGCTCGTTGAGCTCGTAGACCGAGCGGATCTCGTGCGCGTAGTCGTATTTGTCCCAATCAAGATGGTGTTCGTTGTACTCCTTGTTGCCGATTGGCCCTCCTGGAAGCGGTTCGTCACCAGGGTTGCAGGTCCGTACCGGGTGACGTGCTTGATAGCAGACACGGGTGCAGTAGAATAAAACCAGAATCACCGGACGCTCGGGTCGCAACAACGCTTGCGGAACTCGAAGGTCTTGTCGCCACGGACGATCTCATCCATGTACGGGTCGGGGTAAATAGCAAGCAAGATGTCTTCAGATTCGGAAGGTGGGGACAACGGCCCCTCGACGCGTATAGGTACAAGGTTCTTCTTCTGCATGGTTGCTGTGCGCTCTTCGGCGCGTCGTTTGACGGCGAGGATCTGGGCACAGACACGTCAAGAAGTGCGGGAGCATAGAGCAGGAGCTACTCACGGATGTGCCGTTCGATCGATCTTGGAAGGCGAGGCGCTGCATCATGATGCTTAGCAAAGAGTTGTGCTGTGTGGTTGGTTGGTCTAATGTTCAGGTTATCAAGGGTAAGTAAGGGAGAAGACCTTCGCACCCATTGAGATGGTAAGCCGTGTAAGCTATAGCTCGCTGAGAGTAGCTTGAATGTTGCGAGATAAATGCAACGCGTTCGGTCACGTGATCACATACGCCTTGACACGTGCAACGTTTACGCAGTTTTCCCTTTAAAAATTTGCCTCATTGCCATAAGTGCTTTCCCGTCTGTCATCAAGACCTGTCACCCAACGTTCGCATATGCAGAATATACACTTGCCATTTGTTAATTTGTGCTTTCCCTTACAGTTTAACATCCTTGGCCTCCCATGAAAAACTTTTAATGCAATACCACCGAACGCAACCGACGAGGCTATGTATGTACTACGGCCCTTACAACAAGCTCTTTTATTCATTATTTTCCGCCGATAAGCCATTCGTTGTTCCTCAATGTAAAAAGCCTCCCACTGGACATGTAGACTTCGTTACGGTCGACATGTGGCACTCGACAGTCAACCAGTGTTCTTCGTCGAAGTCAAGGCGCCTGCCAACCTGCCATTTGGCTCTCGGTGTGAAGAAGCGGATTTGTAAATGAGGCAGATTTTCAGGATCTTCGTATTGACCTCACCACTCCCGTTTTGCATGGTCTTAGTGCATTTGGCACCCGACTCTGTTTCTATTGTTACCTTCATGAAACGTTGGAGCTGACGCCCCAACCCCAGCCACGTCACGCCACATTGTTAACAGACACGAGAAGCCCGTTGATCTCTGGGACCGGCTGGGGTTGCTGACGTAAAACGGATGTGCGATAACTTGGAGTAGCGGTGAGCATGAATCAGAAACAATGCGAAATGTACAAAAGATAGAATACTTACCTCTCCAGAAGCCGGCAAAATCATATCCGGATGTTCCGAGGAGGTCGCAACAGCAGTGACGCGGCCTTTGTGACCAAATGATTCCGCCATTCTGTACTTTCAATTGTTCGCAACGCCCCTTGCTGATGGTAGCCCTGTTTTGTTGGAAATTGACGTGACGGCGCGCATCTGGCCCCAGGTATGTGGGCACGCATTGCAACATTCGTGACTCGGAGAGGCTAAGGAATCGCGATTAGCCAGGGCGGGCAATTGATGTGAGCTCTCAGATCTCAGCCATCGCGAAGAACTAGTGGGCGAGAATGGTTGGAGGCGTCTGCCTGGTGGTAGGAATCGATATAGTCACCCATGGGCAGGCGTCAGTTGTTTACTCACCCGATGGTTCTCGACTTGCGAGCTGCTCCTTGGACAAAATTATTCGCATTAGGAATGCTGGGAATGGTATGCCAGTTGGTGATCCATTGGATGGGCATGAGGGCACGATCTATGCTGTCATTTTCTCACCCGATAAGTTTTCGGCTTGCGAGCGGCTCTGCAGACAAGACTGTTCGCATTTGGAATGCTGAGAGTGGAGCACTGGTTGGTGATCCATTGGAGCATGAAGATACTGTCTATGCTGTTGTTTTCTCACCCAATGGTTCTCAAACTTGTGAGCGGCGCCTTCGGTGGAACAGGAAGGCGGCTTTGGTGTGTTCCTCTCCATTTTCGACGTGAAGTTCTGTAGGGTCCATGTAACCTGGTTGCTTGTGGCCAAAATAGTATTGTTTTCTTCAACAGTACATAGGTATTTATGTTCTGAGATCGTGTATCCATTCAGTGCTAATTTGATTCCCTAAGTTTTGCAATCATGGCTTCCGCCGAGTGGTCCACTTGGCTTCATGACACTTGTCAGATTTGATAATAGTGAGAACGTTTGATTGGCCCGACATCACAACGCCAGTGTCCGATGACCTATAACTATCAAACTTTGCTTGACGGCGGAGAGGATGACGGCAGGAAAATGTGGTTCTTATTCCTCTTTACATAATCAGCAGTTGAACTTTGCCGTGTTCATGTTCTCTATCCACCTGAAATTGGACCATCGATGGGTCAGGCTTCAGTGCCTTGATTGCAAGAAAACTCCACAGACACCTGGGCTCAAGTCATTATGTTTTTGCGCGACGATTCTCATGCCAAACTGAGTGCCCGTGTGTTGTCACAACTGGCCCCAGGACCTGTTCGATCGTCGGTGATAGTTGGATAGCGCACTCATGGCTCGTTTACCAGACTTCTGACCAACTGTCTTCGATTTAGAATCTCGAGAAGGAGTTAAGAACTCACTTCGGTCCGGTTCCTAGATTCCCTCCGGTTTTGTTCAAGACGCCACTGTATCCGGTCAGAAGATTTCGAGTTGGGTGGACATGCTCCACACAATTCCCACTGGCGCGGAACGTATCTCTAGGTGCGGACAGCATTCGATATCAATATAGTATTTACGAACCAGTGTCCAGATGTAATGTCATCTCGCAAACGCGTATAAAGAGCCCAGAGTCTTTACCTCTATCCCATAGGATTCGACATGCCAACTGCTCTCGTTAGTCAAATTTCGCCTTGGTAAATGCTGGTACTAACAATGCACCCCACCAGGGTAAAGTCTCCAGCGTTGGCAACGTCGGCCACGCGGCTCCTCATATCATCCACCACCGAATTGGCGGATGGTTGCCTAAAGATCATCGAGTCCTCCACGCTTGGCTCACCAGGACGTTGGCAGCGGCTAAATCACGCAATCGTGACCCGTCTGAGTGGGATCCCGTTGTCAAGGATTTCCGAGCATTGATCGAGGGAAACCCAGATATTTATATGAATTTCCATTTAATGTTCGATGAGGTGCCAGACAAGGATCCATACAAAAGTGATCCAACGGGAACGAAACAAGTATGCAATCTTGGCTTGATTTGCGCACACCCAACGACTTATCTACCACCCCCAGATTAAGGACTACATGACTATGTTGGATGCGCTCGACTATATCCTCACTCAGGCGCCCGATTACGAACAGAATGACTTAGTCGGCTTTCCCATCAATGCTATTCTCGATTGGCCTATGGGTACTACTGCGGGCCTCGACGCATTCATGAATCCCAAGGTTAACACGCAATTCTTCAACTACTTCGTTACTTGGGCAAAGTACCTCACGTCGCCAGCTTCAACATCCGTGCTCAATACCAGCGATAGCGGTTGGTTCGGTCCAGCTGCGAGCGTAGCCATGCCAAATTTCACTGAGACCTACGTCTGCGACCCATTGTTACCTGCATACGGGTATCAATCTTGGGACGACTTCTTCGTCAGACTCTTCCAGCCTGATGTGCGCCCAGTCGATTCCCCTCTTGACAACACCATTGTCAACAGCGCCTGCGAATCGTCCATCTATAAGATTGCGAGAGGGATCAATGCACTCGATAACTTTTGGATCAAAGGCGAACCGTACTCTCTCAACCATATGCTCAACAATGACGAATTAACTTCCTATTTCGTCGGTGGGACGATCTATCAAGCTTTTCTTAGCGCCACCAAATACCACCGTTGGCACAGTCCCGTCAACGGCACGATCAGGAAGGTCGTAAACATCCCAGGCACTTATTACGCCGAGTCTCCCGTCATGGGATTTATATCCGCCGACCCGAGTTCGGATACGGGTCAGAGTGCTAATCCGGATGGGCCGGATCCCGCCGCGCCTAATCTCTCGCAAGCCTTCATCACCACAATGGCTGCCCGCGCGCTCGTATTCATTGATGCCGAAAACGCTGACATCGGCCTGATGTGCTTTATAGCTGTGGGGATGGCGGAGGTGTCGACGTGCGAGGTGACGGTTGTGGACAACCAAACTGTCAAGAAGGGTGACCAACTCGGGATGTTCCATTTCGGTGGATCTACGCACTGCCTCCTCTTCCGCCCTTCTACAAATATTGTGTTCACTCAAACGAATTTCAATACCGACGTCAAACTCAACACCGCGATCGGACAAGTGCTGGCTTCACCAGCTTGAGATGTTTATCGAAGGACTCGTACTAACTTACCGATGTGGTTGTACGAATATGAATTTTGGAAAAGTCGCGATAGTCCTATGATGCCCTTCTTCTTTATGCTGTACTTACTATCTTCGAAGTTTGCTTGAAATGTAAGAGTTTTAGTCAATTAGTCAATGGCCGCCGCAGTGGCGCCCAACTTGAACTGGCTCCAGGCTAGTGTTCAGTGAAAAACTCAACCAAGAGTTTCAAACATGTTATTAACATCGACAAATTTCCACACTGCCTACAACCAGTTTCTAACAATGTTATTAACTAGTTTTAAACAAGTTTTAAACATAATATATATACTGAGATTATGGAATAGTGAAACACCATGAGACAGGTGCATCGTCAACATGGGCAGTAGATGGAGTAGCTGCTACTAGCCCTTTAGGTGCCTTGATCGGTCTGTCGGAGAGCATGTCACGGAAGTTGGAAGCGGTGATGTCGACATCCAAGGCAATGTCAAAGGTATCACCATGACATTGCGCCAGAGCTTCATCATTGGTTAGCCGCTTCTCTCTCTGGTTCCTCCAAGTCATCATCGTCATCGTTGTCCACATCTCCATCACCAGAATCCTCATCAGACTCTTCATCGGAACCTTCAGCCTGGTTGAAGCCATGTCTCGATATTTGACTACTGGCCTCTTTGGTACAGAAAAACTCTGGTGGGCATATAAGCTACAAGACAAGCAGGGCATAAAATGTCACGTACAGATTGCTGGTTTTTGAGAAATTGTCGCATCTGAGGAAAGCGGACAAGTGTGGCAGCTTTCTGCCGACTGCGACGAGCTGAGTTGAGCCATGAGAATATTGAAGCTGTTCGCTCATCAGCCATGGAGTTGACCGTCATAGCAAAAAGCCAGACAGCCAGGTACTACACATCCAGGGCTGGGTGAGAATTGTGGGATGAAAAGCGAGTGTAGATTTGAACTTACTGCAAGAACTTTAGAGTCAGGCTGCCGGCTTAGATTCTCCCACCATTGCATGGGATCATCACCTCACCGAAGGATGTTAGAAACTGAGTTATTAACCTCCTATTTTTGCGCTCGAGTTTCTAACATGTTAATAACATGTTAATAACATGTTCGAAATAGGCCATGTTATTAACATCTGAGTTATTCACTGAACACTACTCCAGGCTGCATACGCTTTTCTGGGCACCACCGTCCCCACTACGCACAGCACCTTGCAAGACCATATTGTTCTCGATCCTGAAAGTAGGCGCATATTGCTGGTGCCAGTGTTAGATTGGCGGCAAGCGCTATCCCGAGTGTCCATATCCGTCTGTATGTGTCCCGATGCCTCTATTGTTTCTTTAACAATTATATTTCCTTTCTTATGTACCTCTGCGCTATAGGCGCTCGCCGTATGTATATTTACTCTACTATTCATCACTTGGCACCTCAGCGATACTCTTCCGAGCGTCTCGCTGAGGTGAGTTACTATGTCTCTCGTATTTCATATAATACTTACTTGTATTCCCTAGTTCACCTTTTCGTGTTTAACTAGGTAACTAATAATATGACAGCGATACTCTTCCGAGCGTCTCGCTGAGTTCACCTTTTCGTGTTTAACTAGCTATTCCACTGATAATAGGTTATGAGCCCTGAGCTCCTCTGACCTCAGCAACACGAAACAATGTCCACAACAGTTACTGCACTCACTGATTCTCTTCCGAGCGATGTTCCGAAGCTAAACCCCTCCGGGGTCAACTGGGCGATATTTGAGTTCCGTTTTTCATCCGCTGTCAAAGCCAAAGGGAAGTGGGAGCATTTCGATGGCTCCGCACCCATTCCTGCTCCAGTCGATCCGACGAAACCTTCAACGGATGAAGTGGCTGCGAAAACCAAATGGTTAAAGGATGAAGCAACGGCAATGAACTTACTGTTGCAGAAAATCCCCGACTCTACTGCTATGAAAATTCGCCGCTTAGCTTCCGTCAAGTTAGCCTGGGATGCCATCACTAAGGAGTACACAGAGAAAGGAACATTCGCACAAACCGAACTTCGTGCCAAGTTCCTAGACTCCAAATGCTCTGAAAAAGCCAACGTCCGACAATTCCTTGACGACCTGCGCGCTAAAAGAGAAGAATTAGTATCTGTTGGTGTAGACATTGATGAAAAAGATTACCGTTCGACAATCATTTCCGCTTTGCCCACATTCCTTTCAAACTTCGCCTCTGGTCAGCTCACCGCTGCAAAACTCTACAGCCCCACGAAAACCATTGACCCTGATGCACTTATTTCTATCATCTCCGAAGAGTACGACCGCCAAAAGTCGCAACGTGCTCGCCGGAGTGGTGCAAAGGGACCCAAGGATGGTGACGACGAGGCATTGGCGTTCACACCTGGAGCAAAGAAGAAGAATGATAGTGCAACGTCGGACGCTAAGAAAGGTAAACGTACCTGTTGGAACTGTGGCGAGGAGGGCCACTTTCGACGAAACTGTCCAAAGCCGAAGAAGGAACCAGGAACATCCGGCTCCAAGTCCAGTGGCACAGCGAATGTCGCTGTGGCTTCTGATTCGGACAGTGACCAAGCTTTCGGCGTTGAAGAACCCTCGGACTCTGACAGTATGCCCCGTCTCCAAACCGTCTCCGACTCTAATGCTTCGGAAAATGACAATGAGAATGACGACGAGGACTGTGGTGATGGTGCCGATTTGTTTTCGGACATGGGAGATGATGTTGACGAGATAGCTGATGGCGATGAAGTCGACTGGAGCGATGTCAGCTCGTTTGTCGAAAGAACTTCTGAAATGCCGAGTGCTGAGTCTTGGGACTTGCTCCGAGATGTGCTAGATGCTACAGGTGATGTCAACAAGGTTGCCGAACCTTCGGATGAGCCGAATTCTTCCAACTCACCTGTTATCGAGCTTTACGACTCAGGTTGCACTCGTCACATCTCACCCTATCGTGATAACTTCACCTCCCTGGCTGAAATCCCCCCGAAGACTTTTCGTGCCGCTAACAAACAACATTTTAGTGCTACCGGCATTGGGGAACTCACCATTGATATCCCAAACGACACCGACGTCTCCAAACTCCATCTAACTGAAGTCTTATACTCCGCTGAAGTCGGCTATACATTGATCTCCATCGGTAGGCTCGACGACCTCGGCTACTCTTTAACTTTTGGAGATGGAAAGTGCACTATACGTGCACCGAGTGGAGATGTAGTGGGAGAAGTGCCGAAGGCCAAGAGTGGCCTATATCGTGTTGTGCATGAAGTTGATTCTGCACAGGCAGCCGTGGAAACGATTTCGCTCGATCTATTCCATCGGCGCATGGGCCACATTGCGCCCGAAACCGCTCGGAAACTTGTTGAAAAGGGTTTCGTCACTGGTGTGAAGCTTGAAGACTCTTCAGCTGAACCCACCTTCTGCGAAGCATGTGTGTATGCGAAAGCTACTCGGAAACCTGTCGCGAAGGCGCGCCAAGGGGAGCGCGCAACTGATTTCGCTGGTGAGATCCATAGTGATCTTTGGGGACCAGCCCCGATTGCGACACTCCGAGGAAAACGCTACTATGTCAGTTTTATCGATGACAAAACGCGTCTAGCCGACATTACACTTCTGCGGAAGAAAGACGAGACTCTACAGGCATATAAAGATTTCGAAGCACAGATACGCACTCAATTTGAATGTCCCATCAAGATTCTCCATTCAGATCGTGGTGGCGAGTACACCGGAAAAGAATTTCAGTTGTATCTCAAACGTTTCGGCACGAAACAAAAACTTACTGTTCATGACACACCCCAGCACAACGGTGTCGCCGAACGCTTCAATCGAACCCTCATCGAGAAAGTCCGTGCGATGTTGCATGCAAGTGGCTTGCCTCGAGCTTTGTGGGGAGAAGCTGCACGTCACGCTGTGTGGATTATCAATCGCACTACAACGAAAGCACTCGACGGAACGACACCTTATGAGGCTGCAACCGGAAAGAAGCCGGACTTGCGGCATGTACGAGAATGGGGCGAAAAAGTCTGGGTACGCCTCGAAAAAGGAGACAAGTTGGGTGGCCGGGTGAAAGAAGGCTGTTGGATTGGTGTTGATGACAGAAGCAAGGGGTTCCGAATCTATTGGCAGGACACCCGCAAAGTGTCAGTAGAACGCAATGTATACCACGGCAAGGACGCTGCATCGGCCGATCGTCTCGAAGGGGAGAATTGGGACTCACTTGAAAACGAGAATGATCCACCCGATGCCGCTAGCCATCCCATTCTGCCTCACCCACTCCCCGTCATCCCTGCTGTTCTGGACCCTGTTCCTGAGGCTCGACCCCAGCGCGTACGAAGATCTAGTCAGCGCATACTTGACCTTATTGAAGGAAAAGGATCCACGTCTGCCAAACCTGCAGATCCATTCATCCCACAAGGTATCCGTCTCCCACCACCCATTCCGGAGCAAGCCGAGCTTGAAGGGGAGAATGGCGATGAGCAAGCCATGACTTTTGATGATGATTTCCTCACAGAATATGGGTTAGCAGCCGAAATGAGTAATGCCGAAGCGCTGGAACCACGCACCCTGGCTGAAGCAAAGCGAGGACCCGATTGGCCACGCTGGGAACAGGCTATACAAGAAGAGTTAGCGACACTGAAAGCTGCAGGCACCTGGGACTTAGTCGATAAACCTCCTAATGCAAATGTCGTAGGCTCCAAGTGGGTTTTCCGCCTCAAAAAGGATGCAGACGGAAACATTGTACGCTATAAAGCGCGACTCGTTGCGCAAGGTTTCTCCCAAGTCCCTGGCGTTGATTATTTCGACACTTTTGCCCCCGTCGCCAAACTCGCTTCTGTTCGCACTGTCCTCGCAATGGCTGCCGCACTCGATCTGGAACTTCACCAAGTTGACATCAAGGGCGCATACCTAAATGGAGAGCTCACCAATGCCGAAGTAGTGTACATGCGCCAAGCACCTGGCTATGCTGATCCCGATGCTCCCAACAAGGTGTGCCGCCTCTGGAAGACACTCTATGGCCTAAAACAGAGTGGCCGTCGCTGGTACCAGAAGCTCGTGAAGATTCTTGTAAACCACCTCGGGTTCAAGCAATGCGAAGTCGATCAGGCCGTCTTCTATCGAAGAGAAGGGAAAGAGCTTACCATCGTTGTTGTCCATGTGGACGACTGTACCCTTGCCGCCACTCGTCTGTCCCTGATTGAGGGCGTGAAGACCGGATTGCGCAAGTATGTGGAAATAACGGACCTTGGGGAGCTACATTGGCTGTTAGGCATCGAGATAAAGCGGGACCGCGAGGCACGTACTATTTCATTGTCCCAGCGTTCATACATCGAGTCCACCATCCGCCGTTACAATCTGGAGGATGCAAAACCTTACTCGACGCCTATGGAGACAAACATCAAACTCACCTCGGCCCAGTCCCCATCCACTCCATTGGAGATCGCACGCATGCGCGATGTGCCATATATCGAAGCCATAGGTTCACTTATGTGGGCCTGCCTCGGAACCCGACCTGACATCGCTTTCTCGGTCACCACACTCTCACGTTTCTCCAAGAATCCCGGCGAAGTCCATTGGGAGGCTGCAAAACGTGTTCTACGCTACTTGAAGGGCACGAAGGACCTCTGGCTGACCTTCGGAGGCACTGATAAGGGACTTGTGGGGTATGCTGATGCAGATGGGAGCATGGCCGAGGATCGACGCGCTGTAACCGGGTACGCTTTTCTTATTAACGGCAGCGCAGTTTCTTGGAGTTCAAAATGCCAAGAAATCGTCTCGTTGTCAACTACCGAGAGCGAATACATTGCCGCTACATCCGCCACGAAGGAAGCCCTCTGGCTTCGCATCAGCAAATCAGTAATCTGTCTGAATGGTCTGATAGAATCTGGTAGCGCCTGTGGCAGACAGTTCAGACTCACAGGTACGTCAGTAGATCCCTCACTGGACCAGACATGTCACACTATGATCAGATGACCCTCGACGGCATCAGATGGGTATCAGATTAATTCCAGTAGCGTTTCGGTAGCGGCTCAGTACTGTAGTAGATTCACGAATAGAATCATATTTTTCAAAAACGGCTCGCATACAATACGATTGTGTCCATACTATGGTGATAAAATCAGGTTCCTGCCCCTCTGCACTTCACTCCAGATCTGATATTTGCGCAACCTCGTCGCCGTCATCCACCGCTGTTGTCTTGGTTGACCGCGCATTCTTGGTGTCATGTGCACCCTGGATTATCTGGGCCCAGGTTTTGGGGCCAATCTTTGTCACGTAGGCGCTGTATTTCTTGGTTTGATGGTACCAGTTTGATTCCGAGAATTTGTCTGCCGCTTTGTCGTTACCAAATGTTGATGTTCCAGATATCATGTATCTCAGAGCACGTTCGAGCTGGGTATGTGAATTCAGCTGATGGGTGAGTTACTGTCCAGAATACTCACCGCTGTAAGCGATAAGGACAGTGCCGCACGTGGGGGTTCATTCACCAAAAATTCTTCTGGCGCACCTGCAGTATCAGCGAGATGCAAGGCTAAGAGCTTGAGGATGAACTCTGATTTAAACATGTCCTGCTTAATCTAAAAATCGACGGTGAAACATCAGTATGGGTGCCATTTGTGAAAAACATACTGTGGGGTCTCCGTTGGCATATAAAAACGGAAGGCCAGGCCCAAGGGCCCACTTGGCGTAATCGGCGCGCCATTTTTTGTCTTCGGGAGATTTTGACGCAACATCTTCGGCCTCAAAGAAGGCGGTGAGCAGGTTAACAGCTTTCTTCGCAAATTTCCCCCTCCAGTCATAGAACCGTTGCATAGCCTTTATATTGACGATTAGTAGGAGTATATGAGGACTGGAATGACGAACCACTGAATAGAAAACATCAGTTGGCTCAATTATACCATGTCTGTTGTTAGGGAAGATTGAGTCGAAGCAGATTTGTATTTCTGTTCGAATCATGGGGTCATCGGTATCCCAGGGGTCATTGAGCGTTCCGAGGAAGTTACGCCAGAGTGGACAGAACTTGTTGGCCCAATTGTGCTTCATGTCAACCGGAAGATTGCTTGCACAGAGCCGAGTATTGGACTTGCTGGAGTGCGCGACTTCTTCCATCTCGACTTTGATGGCAGGTGCACCCCTTGTGACTTTGGCAATGCTCTGCGAGTACAGAGGTGATACGTTTCAATAACTCATCAACCTGGAATCAGGAGATGGGTATACATACTGGAATACCGTTTAGCATCTTGACAACTGGCTGTGCCGCCCCCTCTGCAGTCTCGTCCTCGTCCATAAGGCCACCATACGCATCAGTAGTGCTGTCATAACCGTCAGCGTTCCCTCCAAATGCGCCAGTTTGGCGAGAAGGGTCAGAATCAGAGTCATCCGGCAAAACGGACTGGCCAGCTTTAGCCCATAAGTTAGGTGCTTTTGCAGCGCTATCTTTGAATTTTGGGAGGAGTCCTGCCGGGTATGCACGTTTGACCTTCTTCGCCGAACTGAAACATGCATCAGGAGTTGCAGGGTGAATCAATCCAGGATACTCGCTCATCGACCTCATGTTCGAGTTTCCTTTTCGGGAGAGGTTTTAATCGTGCTGATTGGACTTGTGACCGCTCTGGCACATGAACCTTCTTTTCCTTCACCTTGGCTGGTCCATCGTTATCGATTGGAATGGCTGCCGCAGCCTTGATGCCTTTTTTCTTCGTGCTGGCCACTTCACCCATTTCAAAATCAACCAATCTTTCAGAATCTCGATCTAGGAGTACCATACACATCAGCATTTGTTCACGCCATCGATAATAACGTACCATTCTCCTGATAGCCCATACCAGCGGCCACGTCGCTCTCCTCCTCCTCCTCATAATGGACACGGAGGGCAAGCCTCTCTGGGGTAATCAGCACCTGGGATTGCTCATCAGGATCAAGCACCCTGCCAGAAAATGCTAAGGCTAGTGAATTTTCGTCTGAGTCTTCAGTAGCTGAGTCCATGTTGACAGTTTCCGTGATGATTTCTTTGTTCTCGACCACTTGGGGTAAACGTTTAGCAAGATTTTTAGTAACCTTTCCTGCCGGCGGTCGGGCTGCTTCAGCTGTCCTTTTCTCTTCATCGACAACCATCCCATCCTCGACTGCAGCTACTCTTTTTATGGTCGCCTCCCTCGACGCAGCAAGAGCGTCTTTCTTCTCTTTCTTTTTGGCAAGCACTGCTGTCTTGTCGGCAAGAACCTGTGCAGAGGTTCTTTGCGGTTTTGTTACCGTGACGTAAGGCAACCCTGGGTGAAGATTTGCATTGGTGCGTCGTGGACGCTGATTTTGGGATCCAGGTGCTGACATGTCTGCAGCCCGGACTTTGCTAGCTGGCTTAAGAGGTTCAAGTGGAGCCGCAGATTCCGACTCCGGGTGAGCATTCTGCATTTGTCCTCGTGGCTTTTCGACCTGCTTATTAGCACCAGTAGCCTGGGCGCGAATCTTGGGTAAAGGAGGAGGCATTTTTGATGGGAGGTTGTGGTTTGTTGCGTTGACGTATGCACGTCGTGCCATTTTTTTTTTCAAAGTCCTATGTCCTGCGACTTCAAGTCCGACATCATTGAATCGGGACGTCGCCTTCAACTGTAGTTTCGACTTTATCTTGTACTGTCGTCAACATGCCAGCTCAATCTCACACATTTATTTGCAACCTGGGGCCATGTAAAGGCAAGAACAGGAGTTTCAAAAACCGCTCTGGTTACACGCAACACAAAAATTCTATTCATCCTCCAATACTACAACGACCTTGACCATCTCCGCACATTCAAACCGATGCCAACTCAGAGTTTATGGATGAGAACTGGCACGGAGATGGAGACCCAGAATCGTTCACCCCCAATTCAGGCTCCTGCAAGCGGCATCCAATTCTTGATGGTACGTACACCCTCCAACTGCTGTCATTTGTTATCCTAAGGTGTTGTCCAGGAATCTCTTGCGACAGGAATGGAAATTACCTCGATTCACTTACGCCACCAACTCCAAACAACAAATCTCAGAACGACCTTTCACCTTATGCATCCCGCTCTGAATTTGAAATCGCAGATTTTCTTTTCCGTCGAAACCAGATGCCAGGGGAAGAGATTAATGATCTCATGGACCTGTGGGCCGCCCACAGCGGTACCCCACCTTTTACTTGCAAAAAGCACCTCTATGATTTAATCGACTCGACCACTCTTGGGGATGCACCATGGGACTCGTTTTCTGTCTCATATGCTGGCAGGCAACCTATTGATGATATCCCACCGTGGATGACTACAGAGTATGAAGTATGGCATCGCAATCCACGTCTGGTGATCCAGAACCAACTCGCCAACCCGGATTTCAAAGATGAAATTGACTATGCACCATATCAAGAATTTGACGAGAACGGGAAGCGGAGGTGGACAGACCTGATGTCTGGTAACTGGGCTTGGAGACAGGCGGTGTGTGGTTTTTTTTTCGAGCTGAATTCTGTGCCAACGTGCCATTTCTAGGATATTATTGCGGAATCAGATGATGCTCATGGAGCAATGTTTGTTCCGATTATATTGGGCAGTGATAAGACGACAGTATCTGTCGGTACAGGGAACATTCAATATTACCCACTGTATGCTTCCTTGGGGAATGTCCATGGCAGTACCCGACGTGCTCACCGAAATGCAGTTTCTATCGTAGGATTTCTTGCCATACCCAAAAGTACGTGATCCAAATCTACATGCATTGATCATTGACAGAACCTGCCTATAGCTGACAAGGAATACGAGGGTGACCCGGCATTTCGGAAATTTCGCCGTCAACTATTTCATTCATCTTTAGCTGCAATATTGGAACCACTCCGCTCCGGCATGACTACACCAGAGATCACGCTGTGTCCGGATGGTCATTATCGTCGAGTGGTATATGGGATTGGCCCTTATATTGCAGATTATCCGGAGCAAGTACTTCTTTCATGTGTTGTTCAAGGTTGGTGCCCAAGGTACATTAAGTTAGAGTTTTTCCTGTGCAAAGTCAGATACTGACTTGTTTCAACACAAGATGCACAGCTAGACCGGAGAATCTGGACGGCGAAGGCCTCCATCGCACCCAAGATTACTCAGCCGTGCTTATTGAGGAATTTAATCTCCAAGTGCTGTGGAAGGAGTTTGGCGTAGTTGGTGACATTACGGTATGCATTCACCTTTTTATCTTGACCTCGATGGCATGCTAACTCAAATTTATTGCCAGCCCTTCACAGCATCCTTCCCTCGAGCTAACATACATGAACTCATTACGTCCGATCTTCTCCACCAGGTCATCAAGGGCACATTTAAGGACCATTTGGTCACCTGGGTCAATGAGTACCTAGAAATCAAACATGGCGCAGCTGCCGCAGCTAGAATCTTGGCTGACATTGATCGCCGGTACATTTTCCACATTTTTCATTTTTTTGCCACTAATGTCCCATTTTTGACTCAGGATTGCTGCTGTGCCACCGTTTCCTGGCTTACGGCGTTTCCCAGAGGGCCGAGGCTTTGCACAATGGACTGGAGACGATTCCAAGGCCCTTATGAAGGTATCTGCACAATGTCTAACAATGAGCCGTTTATGCTAATGTTCCTTTTCAGGTATATCTCCCTGCAATTGCCAGCCATGTACCTGCCCAAATGGTTTGGGCAATAGCGGCATTTCTAGATTTCTGCTACCTTGTTCGCCGTTCTGTCCATACAGAAGCAAGCTTAGCAGCCGTGGATGATGCCCTCGCCCGATTTCATCATGATCGAGTGATCTTTGAGGTTGAGGGTGTCTGCCCAGATGGCATTTCATTGCCGAGGCAGCATTCTTTGGTTCACTATCGATGGGTTATTGAGCAGTTCGGCTCACTCAATGGACTTTGCTCGTCGATAACAGAATCTAAACACATAAAAGCCGTCAAGGAACCTTGGCGCCGTTCAAGTCATCACAAAGCACTCGGGCAAATGCTCCTTACCAATCAGCGGCTTGATAAATTGGCCGCGTCTCGTGTTGATTTTATGGAACGAGGGATGCTTGGCATTGACATCCGTGGTCGTCCTCCAGATCCAACTGAGGTTACACCGGTCCCGCTGGACGTTCAACTAAATGGTGCCGATGCAGGTGCTGTTCTGGGTCCCCATGTTTCTGCAGAAGTTACTTTGGCAATTCGTTCGGGTGTGTAATCTCCTGGCTGAAGGCAAATTTCGGTAACTAATTACTTCGTTGGCAGCACCCAAATCTCAGTATCCTCGTCAGCTGCATTCTCTCATAGAACAACTTGACCTTCCAGGGCTCCCCGAGCTCATGCGCCGATTCCTTTATGATCAACTGCACCCGGATGCTATCTTACCTGGAGCAGAAGTGGACCTTGACCAATGTCCCCTCATTCGAAGCCGCATTTATGTTGTCCCATCAGCAGTTGCTAAGTTCTATGCGCCCAGTGACCCATCTGGGATTGGGGGCATGTATTGTGAGAGGATTCGGGCAACGGCATCTTGGTATGGTGGCGCGCCGCGGAATGACTGTATTTTCATCACGAAGGACTCAGACCTGGAAGGAATGTGTAGCTTGCATGTTGCCCGTGTCCGATTCTTCTTTAGGTTCACTCACGAAGCGAAGCAATACCCATGTGCATTAGTGCAGTGGTTTTCTACAATTGGTGATGCCCCTTGTGAAGATACTGGGATGTGGATTGTTGAGCCGGACCTGGATCACAATGGGACACCAGTTCAAGCTGTTATTCATACTGAATGCATTCTGCGAGGAGCCCTGCTTGTTCCGGTGTTTGGGGAGGAGTTCCTTCCTCGTCATATCACCTTTTCAAATTCACTGGGAGCCTTTCGATCATACTATGTCAACAAGTTTGCCGATCATCATGCGAACGAGATTGCCTTTTAACTTCCACTTCTATCTAATTATATTATATATTATATATATTATATTTCAATTTATTTTGCACGTCAGACAGTTCAGAGAGACAGTTTGGATGGTTCAGAGATGGTTTATAAATGGTTCAGATGGTTCAGAAATGGTTCAGATGGTTCAGAGAATTTCAGGTCTCTCAGTGTTCTCAGACAAAATGCTGATTTGCTGATGCGAACGCTCATTGCAAAACTTTTCTCACCTATCGACAACCCGATCCCTTTGTTCTCGGATAACCAATCAGCCATTGCCCTTGCGAAAGACCAGCAATACCATGCCCGCACGAAGCACATTGACGTGCGTTTCCATTTCATCCGATGGGTAATCAGCGAGGGCCAGCTCTCGCTTATCTACTGCCCCACTAACGACATGGTCGCCGACACACTTACCAAGGCGCTCCCGTCAGCCAAAGTCAAGCATTTCGCAGCCGAACTCGGTCTCATCGCTTGAAGGGGAGTGTTAGATTGGCGGCAAGCGCTATCCCGAGTGTCCATATCCGTCTGTATGTGTCCCGATGCCTCTATTGTTTCTTTAACAATTATATTTCCTTTCTTATGTACCTCTGCGCTATAGGCGCTCGCCGTATGTATATTTACTCTACTATTCATCACTTGGCACCTCAGCGATACTCTTCCGAGCGTCTCGCTGAGGTGAGTTACTATGTCTCTCGTATTTCATATAATACTTACTTGTATTCCCTAGTTCACCTTTTCGTGTTTAACTAGGTAACTAATAATATGACAGCGATACTCTTCCGAGCGTCTCGCTGAGTTCACCTTTTCGTGTTTAACTAGCTATTCCACTGATAATAGCCAGTGGTTCGACTTTTATGGGGGGGCTACTTTTATTTTCCTTGCTGCTTTTTTTGCAAAGGTCAATTTTTTTTCGGTGCGCTCAACAGCTGTTTTTTTTTTTTTTGATTTCTTGCAAGTATACCCGCACGTCGAGAACATACCACTCGTCGTGATGCACAGATTGCATTTGCGCTTACTTTTGGTATGATTCAATCCTGCTTTTCCGACTTGTGCAATAGGTGCGAAGCTGAAGATAATATTATACAACGGAATTGCGTGAATACAAGTGCACCATCATCCTAGCATCTAGTCACGATCTTTGTATATGTACTATGGAGTGCAATACCATTTGATGAGTTTTTCTGGTCGGGGATGATATGAACAATGAGATAATCCACTTTCCATTCAAAACGCTAATCAAAATATATTCCAGAACAGTTTAGCCTACGTGCATCAACCTTTCATCCACCAACGGCGAACGCTCTACCTCGCATCAAGAGTGCCTAACTCTGGAATAGTCAAATTTGTTGAGCAAAGGAAGCAGAGAAAAAGAGCCAGAGCGACATACTCGATTGCGTAAAGCGTACCAGTGCTTTGCGAGTTGCAGTAACCACCGGTATTGCCGGCGGTCGTGACGCAGCGAGAATAGATGCTTGGCGTAGCTCCGCCCTAGATGTTATCAACGAACTGAATCTAGCAGGGTTGTGATGTTTGGTTATGGCTTTGCTTACAATAAGGTAGTCGCAGTACGACAGCGTCGGACCGCCAGTTGGGTTCAAATTGATGAATCCTGCGAGGCACGTTCCGAGAGTGTATTGCCGTTCATAGCCAGGGGGAACCGAGAAATTAGGGCCTGCATGAAATAATGTCAACAAAAAAGACATGTCATAACAGTGGAGAGGCAATTCTGACAGCTCGGATTGTTGAAGCTGCAAGGGTAAGGGCCTAGTTCGCTGTGGGCAAGTGCATTGATAGCACTGGCGAGAGCAGCACAGTCACCAGAGGTCGGAGCTGTGGGTGAAGGGCTAAGGTTGTTGGTGCACGTCACCACGGGACCTTGAAGACAAGGATTCGACGTTAGCCAGTCACAGCAAAATCGGTGGAAAAAATATATTCCTCACATCCAGTAAAGCAGGCATCATTGGTGACCCGCTTCGTGAGCGAGGACGCAGTACGGGTTGCGTTATTGCGAGCTGCCGCCAAAACAGCGGCTGGGACAGGCACAGTCGCCACCCCGATCTCGTGGCCATTGACAACAAGAGTCTTGGCATCGGCCACAGAGCCATCTGAAAAACCCACCCAAAAAATATACGTGTCAGCTCAAATTTACAGCGTGGTATGGCGGTCTTACCTGCGGCAGGAACTGTGGCACACAGAACGGCGGGGAGCACCGCGACTTGAAGCAGAGTTAAGAAAGATACGGTAAAGAACATGATGCTAGTATCGATTCTGGAGGCCATTGAAGTACTCGTGCCTCCTTTTATACTGCTCACGCTCGGAAATTCTGGGAATAATAATAATAAAACTTACCAACTAAGGCGTCTCGAGTTCATGCCGTACCGATATGGGTACAGCCGGTTACATCAAACCATCTCAGAATTCCGGAAATAGGAGAATAGCCCCCCCGCCAACAAGCCCGATGGCGACTTAGGACGCGTCATCCGAATGATTCTATCAGTGTATAAACATGCTAACTGAATGTATAAAAACGCGGACAGTTCACCTGAGGTTCAAGGCTTTGAAAGTTCAGTACTCAGCACTAACTCAAAGCCTGCCCATCGAGGGACCAGCTCGAGAGGGCTGTGAAGGGAATAGGCGCTAGGTCAGGCACATCCATCGACGACGGAGCGCCGGGTATGTGAAACGATGAGGTTGACGTGATGCGACACAAGAGCACAAAAGCGGCGACTGCTCTCCGTAACCTACTGGAAGGAGATGAGATTGTCGGAATGAATCAACTAAGATATCCATACTGCTTGACATTGCAATATGTCATGGGCAACGCTGATTTGAGTTCCGGTCCATGACATTCGGGACGGTTCTGTGTGAATCAAGCGATCCTCCAAAATAAGACTGGGTGTCGTCAGGCCAGCACCGCGGTCGGAACCTGATTCCAGATACATTCCGACGAAATATCAAAGATCTTGTCTTGCCTCTATGCTTGATGATGAAGTGAGTGATGCAAGTCGGCAAGATTTTCACCTCGCTTACGATCATGAGCCAACAGGAACTCTATCAAGGGCAACGATTGTTGAAGAATACACTGGACGGTGTCCACTGCCCAGGCCAAAACGTAATAATGATATTTATAAGCCGTATGTGTTTCAAATTCATCCGTCATGGTTGGGAGGTGAATGTTCTCCGTCGAGTCGAAAGACGGATAACAGGTTACTGCGGTCCATCTCAGGCTGATGAGAAAATGCTAAAGGGGCAAATCCCGACAATCGCCACAGGCACTGAACTTTGCTTAGCTATGTAGATCGCTATTATCACAGCATGAGGGCGGTCCATTTTAAAATCCTGATTACTGCAGGCTCGCGCGAATGCCGATGCTCAAGCGCTCAAGATCTCTGAAGCACGATACAATTTCCCCACCGGTTTCAGGACGATAGGGCTCAGTGAGCAACTGCCCTGTTGCTAACTGTGGTTAGTAACACCCTGTTAGTAACAGTTAATAACTGGCTCAGTGGGAAAGTGAAAATATACCTGTTACTAACCATAATACTATTTAACTGAATAATGTCCAAATTTAGGCAAGCAATAAAACATAACCGTCACAACTTGGCTATCTTGTCGTTTCCACAAGTGGAAAAGATTATCTTTGCAGAAGTGGTATATTTACCTAAACAAATACCTTGCAAAAAGGCAAAGAAGATCATATTAGGTGGGGAAGGGAACTGGTGGAGAGTCCTTATTCTGAGTTGGACTAAGACAACAGAAGTAAGATTCAGACTGAGAGGTGCCAGTTGAAGCCCTCCATTTCACTGTTGACCCTGACATTGACATCAACTCACCTGCACTCATTGATATGGTTTCCAGAAGCAAATGATGGGTGTATCAGTTCCAGCACAGGCTGCTCAAATAGAAGCTGCAGATAGTGTTGCCACAATCCAGTCTTTTTCAGGACTGTTGCAAGACCATTGCAGGACCATAGGCTGAATAAAATTGCTAAAATTCTGACAATATTCAAGCAACTGCCCTGCCATATCACATCTATATCTGAATATCTTTGGGACTTCTGAGAATTTATTGGATTTTTAATTTGTGATGGTCCAACAATGCTTGCATTGGTCCTAAAAGGGACTGTGGAGGCAAACCGGAACTGGTAGATGAAAATTAAAATTATTATAATATTTGAGTTATTCACAGCCAAACTGTTATTAACATTGTTACTAACACTTGTTAACTAGTTACTAACTGTCTTGTTACAAACTGTTAGTAACCTCTGTTAAAAACATCTCTGAACACCCTCAGTTACTAACAGCTGTGACAAACTCAAGTGAGGTTAGTAACTGAACCCTACAGGACGAACATCAAGAAGCACCAGACCAAAGAGCACAGGGGAGTTTCTGATCTTGCAGCTTTGGTTCACTCCACTCACTGCAATCTGCCGCACTTACGAACAGGGCACTATGCTTGAGGAAAGATGGAGGCTGAATAATCGGACCATTCTGCTATAAATTGTCTTTTTAGCTCATCTGTCGTCATTCGCCTTCAAAGACCGCAAGTACAGACGGGTACATTGGACATCACTTGAGCTAGAAGGCCATTGCGTTGCATGGCATGTCCGAGTCCTTTTTTTCTTTACTGAAAAGCATGTCTAAGCATGTGAAGAACTGGCAGCCAAATAAATGGCTGCTGTTGCAGAATTAGAATCACAGACATTGAAGTTTTCAACTGAGGAGAAGTTTCCAACATAAACCAATGCAGATCCAGTAGTTATACCATCATGGAACCAGACTAACCTGGCAGGAGTGACCACACATGTTGTAAAGTGGTTGTCACCATAATATATAACACTTCTAAGATTGTAAGTGTAATCTGTGCCATTTACTGGCAATATCAATGTCTGATTTATAACAGGTGCACCAGCAGAAACACCAATAGCAAGCAACAAAGGGTTATGGATAAACCTGTGTTTCCTAACCAGAAAGCTGTTACAAATGCTACACTTTGAAGCCAAGACATCACAAAAGTCATCAACAATTTCTTGAATGGAGGCAGCCTGGTCCCCCACTATAGTAACAAGGCCATTGCGGACAGATCGTTGTGCTAGTGCAACTGGATGATGATTGGGACAGTTCATGCAAGAGGATGTAACTGGAATCTCAGTCACAAGAATATAACCCAATATTGCATGCACACTAGTTTCCTCACCCCATGTAAATGTATTTGGAGCAGACCTAAGGAGCTGTTGCCTTGTGATATCACGGACTTCATTCAAGGTGAGTTCTCCAGCAACATGTTTTGCAAAATTGTCACCCAAGGGACCTAAGAAATCAATGTTCAAATATCTGAAACTTCTTGAGTGTTGAATTGGATTTTCCTGCCATATGGAAAACAGAGATGTCACAACTGCATCATAAGCACAACTGTTGTTTCTCCACTGTGTACCTGTAGGAGTGGACAACAGCATGTCAGGGGAGTTATGAACCATGTGATCTGCTTTAATCTTCTTAGTATGCAAAACTGAAGATTCCAGAAAGTTATGTTTCCTCTTCAAATTGGTACCAGCAGGGCTGGCATGTACAGGCAAATCCTTTCCAGTGACAAGTGGTGAATTATTGGAAGAGTTAAGCAAACTCTTGTCAGTTTTTCCTAGTACACACCATTTCACTTCTCCTAGATATGATTCTATAAATGGATCTGCCTTCCCCCAACAAAGAGCTTTATGAATTCCTGCAGGCACATAACAGCTACCTTTCCAGTCTCTAAAGCTACTTATAAGTGTGTTTCTACGAACACCTGAGACAGTTTCAGGCAGTCTGCCCTCATATCTCAAAGAGGAAATATTATCCAGTAACTCAAGCTCTCTAAATTCCTGATGAAGTGCACCTGATGCACCACCCATGATTTTCCGTGCATCAAATCCCTGAAGTATTTTTGTACCAGCAGCTGAAGCACTCCGTGACAAAGCAGTATAATATGACTGATGCGAACAACTATTATTGAGATCAACAACATTGAAAGGCCTGGTTTTTCCTTGAGATGAATAATCTGTCATTAAAAAATTGGGAAGTACCTCTACTTGTTTACGAGATATTCTGATAGAGGAATCATCAGGTAAAAAGCAGAAAGTACCATTGCTAGTTGCAGTCAAAGGCACCACATTTTCTGGCAGGCCTTCCAATTTGATTGTTTGAGGAGGATTTGTCAACTTCACAAACAATACCTCTAGAACTCATTGCCTGTGTGAACCAATTTCAGATTGCCAAGCACACACAACACCTTCCTGTCCTTTTGTAATACATAACTCAGTGGTTGTGTTGTGACGAATTATAACAGGCATGCCAATACACAAGGACAATTTTCCTGGGATAATCTTTGTATTTGCACTATGTGGCTGATTCCACAGTAAATCTTGAACTGCATCTGAGATATTAGCAACCTTGATCTCACCTTTTGACTGGATGTACTTGTCCCTTTTATCTGTTTTAGAAGTAATTGAGTCTTCAGAGAAAAAATGTGTCAACATTTGGCCTGTCTCTTTTGCAAACCTCAGGGAGCCAAGACTATTGATTTCATCCTTGTGAACATTAAGAGCAGTAATCACAGAAACATGCCTAAATTCTTTTTGTTTTACTGAAGACCTTTCAGGGACATTACTAGTAATATGGGACTGCAGAAAAGCCACATCAGCAGGAGTGCAAGCTTTGTAACGCATGTTCTCTAAAGCTGTTCTGAGTTGCGTGTCAGCTGCACTCTGTTTTTTTTGTCGCATATTTTTTCGTAAAATAACAACTGTTGTTACCTGGTGCCACAAAGCTTTCCCAATCGAAGCCTGTTGGTCCAACCTATCAGTTGATCAACTCCCCACAGTTCTGCTGTAAAGAGATGCATTCTCTCTGCCAATAGCAGGAGGAAGTTGAGCAAAATCACCTGCAAATATCATACTCATGCCACCAAATGGAGTCTCAGCATCATCCATAACATAGGCAAGCCTGGCACTAATCCTATACATATCACGACAAGACAACATAGACACCTCATCCAGGAAAATATATTGAACACCTTCAAGCCTTGCTTTGATCTGAGCAAGCTGAATATTTGATACACGATCATCATTGTTGTCATTTATTCCAAACAAGTAATGATATGTAGAACCTCCTATAAGGGAGGCTGCACTTCCTGTAGGAGCAACCACCACAAATCGATGTATTTCATTTCTAGATTTAAAAAATGCCACCAGGGCCTTTACTACCTGCATTTTTCCTGTGCCACCCATACCACCAATATGCATTTTTAACTGTTCAGAGAGTGGATTTGATGCATAATTGGCCACAATGCAAAAGGCACGCTCTTGTTCCTTGTTAAGTTTATATTCACTAATTACTTTACTGACAGCATGATGAAATGCAGGTGAATGAGAGGATTTTTCAAGATAGGATTTATCCACAAGTCTGACTTGATTTGATGAAGGAGATTCTGACAATTTACTTTCTTCATGGTCAGAATAATGTTGGGCACATTGTTCAAGTATTTCCTGTCTTTTCTTTTGGACAACCATCTTCCACTGACTTCCACATTGCACAAGGTCTGGAGGGGTTGGCATTAAGTCAAGCCCATCAGGCAGATCATTTGGCATTACATCGGTCCAACCTGTATTAGATATAATATATTTCATAGCAATCATATCCAGCTGTCGTTTCTTTTGTCGTCGTCCTGTCAACCTCAGATGTTCTTCAACTTCACCATCATCTTGAAAGTTCTGGCCTCCTGTGAAAATTTCTGTATCATCAAGCACACCATGCCATGACTTAACCTGACTGTGACTGGGCAACTAAGGGTGACAATGTTGGGTTTGAGTCGGGCCAGCCGAGATGGGCCGAGAAATTATTATTGTTAGGTACTTGATGGGGCAACTGAGGAGTGTCATATGTGCCATGTGAGACTGGTGGGCCGAGTCAAGTGCTAGAGTATAGTGGATGGTCTGAGACCGTTGGGCCGACACTGGCTGGGATAATTGTGACCCGTCTCAGACCGTTGGGCCGACATTGGGTGGGGTGGTTGTCACCCTCAGATCGTTGGGCCAACATTGGCTGGCATGGTTGTCACCCATCTCAGACCATTGGGCTGACATTGGGTGGGGTGGTTGTCACCCGTCTCAGACTGTTGGGCTGACATTGGCTGGCATGGATGTCACCCATCTCAGACCGTTGGGCCGACATTGGCTGGCATGGTTGTCACCCGTCTCAGACCGTTGGGCCGACATTGGGTGGGGTGGTTGTCACCCGTCTCAGACCGTTGGGCCGACATTGGCTGGCATGGTTGTCACCCGTCTCAGACCGTTGGGCCGACATTGGGTGGGGTGGTTGTCATCCGTCTCAGACCGTTGGGCCGACATTGGCTGGGATGGCTATCACTCTTCTTAGGTGTAGGGATTGGCATCAGTGTTGTTATTGGTGTTGTCATTGGTGCTGTCATTGGTGTTGTCATGGGTGCTGTCATAGGTCTTATCATCGGCATTGTCATCGGTGCTATCATCGGTATTACCATCGGCTTTGTCTTCAGTGCTATCATCGGTGTTATCATCGGTGTTATCATGGGTGCTATCATTGGTGTTATCATTGGTGCTATCATTGGTGCTATCATCGGTGTTATCATCGGTGTTGTCTTTGGCATTGTCATTGGTGCTATTATCGGCATTGTCATTGGTGTTGTCATTGGTGTTGTCATTGGCGTTGGCATTGACATTGGCATTGGCATTGGCACAGCTCCAATGGAAACGCCGATCAGATTGGCATTTGTTGGGTGACAACCCATGTTCAAGTCTCAATGCCCTGTTGGATAAATATCCTTCTCAATCTACACAATGTACTTGTTATGCTACAGCCAGGAGATTGTGTCCCCAGTGTGAAGGACAGATATGGCTGTATTGCAAAACTCCAATGCATCGGTCATCCGATTGGCGTTTGTTGGCAGAGGGCCCATGGTCAATTACCGATGCCCTGTTGCCTAAATATCCTTGGCAATATAAACAATTTACTTGCCATGTTACACCCAGGTCATTAGTGTTCTCAGTGGTCAGGTCGGAGTTTTGTGTATTGCCAAAACTCCGATGCATCGGTCATCGGATCGGCGTTTGTTGGCAGAGGACCCATGGTCAATTACCGATGCCCTGTTGCCTAAATATCCCTGGCAATATAAACAATTTACTTGCCAGGTTACAGCCAGGTCATTAGTGTTCTCAGTGGTCAGGTCGGAGTTGTATGTATTGTCAAAGCTCCGATGCATTGGTCATCGGATCGGCGTTTGTTGGCAGAGGACCCATGGTCAATTACCGATGCCCTGTTGCCTAAATATCCTTGGCAATATAAACAATTTACTTGCCATGTTACACCCAGGTCATTATTGTTCTCACTGGTCAGGTCGGAGTTTTGTGTATTGCCAAAACTCCGATGCATCGGTCATCGGATCGGCGTTTGTTGGCAGATGACCCATGGTCAATTATCAACGCCCCATCGCCTAAATATCCTTGGCAATACACACAATTTATTTGCCATGTTACAGCCGGGTAATATGTAACCTTCAGCACTGAGGTTGGAGATTGATGTATTGCAAAACTCCAATGCATTGGCTCATCGGATTGGCATTTGTTGGAGGACAACCCATGTCCATTTAATCATTTCCAACTCCTCAAATATTCTTGTCAATATTCATGATTTATCTGCCATGTTAGAATCATGAAGCTTCCTCTGCTCAATGTTGGCCAATGTCAGCTCTAGTGCTACTTCATTTCTCCACTCAAAACACAAAATTAAATCGACCAACATTCATAGAACACTATAGATACACACTCCCCATTTACCACATCCCTTCTTAGACCACTAATAGTGGCCCACTCCTCAAAGCAAGTGGTCAAAAATCGCTCAGAAAGCAGTCAACAGGCGCTCACTCAACATGCTTCCCTTGACTCCTCATGTTTCCCCCAACCTCCTAGCACCACTCTATCATGGACAGGCTATTACTGACATTCTACA